>CABFOV010006475.1:13324-34489 GCA_902141375.1 Timema poppense | reverse complement strand
ATAGCTAGATGCCATGGGTGTAGCGTCTAGAAAGAATTTAGTTGATTTTAGGGGGTTCCAAATCATAAGTGTAGCTTTGTATAAGAGTTAGGGGAGAAATAGCACCCACTAATGTTTTACAGCGACTTTCTAACCTCTTCCCAGTCGATGTTAGAAAATTGGATACTTCTAGAAGCTATTTGAAGTGGTCCTCATTTGTATGATTTTTGAAAATCATCCTCTTAACAGCTATTTAGAAGAGTTTGTTCACCCCCTGAAATTTGGTTACTCCTAGAGGCACTACTTGGACAAATTTTTGAAAGTTTTGAACATCTGATTTGAAGTGGTTCTTGCTTAGAATTTTTTTGAAATTTAGAATGCCTTAGAGGCTACTTTAAGTGGTCTTCCACAAGAATTTTTTTTAAATTGGATGCCATTAGAAGCTATGAAAGTAGTTTTCCAACAAGATATTTTTAAAACTTGAATGCTTTTAGAAGCTCAGAAGCTCCCTGGTAATTTTTTGTAAAGTGAATGCCTCTATAAATTATTTGACGTTTGATACAAATTCATATTTAAGCTTCACATTAAAAACGTCAGAAAATCTATTTCTTAGGTAATGCGGGGGGAGGGGGGCTGAACACAATAAGCCCACCCCCCATTCCATACACCCATACTAGATGCTCTAGTCAAACAGTCATTTACAATGTGTGCCTATTTAAACTAAATTAATCTGATTAATACCAACTCATTTTTCTTTTGCTTTCAAAATCCCATACTTACATAAATGATAAGGCATTATCTGAAGAAATGCATTAAAATGCCTCCATTTGTGTACTGTTTTCAGTGTCTGGAATGTTGGTCCAAGCTCTTCCCGACACTGTTGGAATGTCACTCCGCTGAGGCGTGCATAGTTCCTTCAAGAGTTAAAATTATATTTTTCTATGTCAAACATAATAACTAAGAATGTTTTATTTTTAATTGAAATGGTTGCTTGTTTTTGTAACATGACTTAATAAAGGTGACATAAACTATTTATAGGTAACATAAAATATTTGTAATTCTTATCTTCAAGCCTATTTGTGTAATTTATACACCTATCACTGTGCTTTAGATGATATTGATTATTATGTAAAATATTTTATTGGAATTTTTTTTCCAATTTTATAGATAGAAGTGCGGTTAGGGAAATACCAGTCACTGAAAAGACAAAACGAACAACATTGTATTTATTTGATTAGTCTTTTCATGTCTTCATAAATATTCACTAACTATTATCTGTTTGGCTAATATACAGATATTTATATTTATTTTCAAATTACACAGATTTGAAATTTGATACTCCTCGTTTCATTAGTTCACCCTATTTATAAAAAAGTAATGTGAATTAACTTAATAGAAATCAAGACGGATGGTAGTCCATCAGCGACAAGTACCGCAACTCACCGAAAAAGACTACCACTGGTCTATTTATGATAAAACAAATGGCTATTACCTCTAAACACCCATATATTTTGTATTATTTATACCTTTTTCATTTTAAACATTAGTTTAAACTATTTTCAATAGTCAGACCAAGGCTGTATCCAAATTCTCTACTTATATCTCGTTACCTTGCTATGTATCCTTGGAAGTTGCATCAGTAAGGATGTGGGGAAGTGCACCCCTCTGAAATCCTTGAATCCAAGGATGGAAACAATATGTCGTCACGTTGTTGTTCAACCTTGGTGCGGGGTTTGATTGTCGATTGTTTCATTTTCTTGTCGCTGCACAACTTTGTATTACCTTCCATTTAAACTTATAGGACTGGTGTGTTATTATTAGATAATTGGAAATGTTGTGTGAAAAGAAGTAGCCAAGAATCTCTTAGGTAAATACTAAAGGTATGGAATCTAGTGTAAGTTTAGAAACAACTACCAAGTGATAAAACCTGCATAAATGCTTCCCTTACCATAGTGAGACGACTTGTTTTGTAACAAATATTTATTTTTCTAGTTGTCATTACTTCTTTCAGATTCCCACCCCTCTACCCCTATTCTTGGGGTACCAGTATTAACCTCGAAAAGAAGTTAGTTTCGACAGAGTTGTCAAATTGTATGTGTGTTTATATGTGGGGTTAACATATTAATGAATCAGTATTAACCATAAAATTATGTATATAAAGACAGTTATATCACAAACAGTACAAAATTAGACACCTTCAACTTCTAAATACTTGTTTATTAAATTTACGATGTAATATTTTGTGAACAGTGTTCACTATTTTTTATACTTGGCAATGCTGTTATTTTAACTCTTGTCAAGGGGTGTACTAGGAAGAAAGCTTTGGGAAGTCTCGGTGGTAAAGGGCTGAGGTAAGGGGCAGGAATATTAGTACTCGACAAAAGATTTCTATGAAATATAATTTGGTATGTAACTGTCATACTGCCTGACTTAAGAACGTTCACGCCAATAGGCCTTCATTAGAACTATTTCCCGTACAAAGAACACATTATATTATTATTATTATTAGCACCGCGTCTTACTACCCGTTTGGGTTATACGCACTTACACTAATGTGTAATGGTAGGGTGATTNAAAAGATTTCTATGAAATATAATTTGGTATGTAACTGTCATACTGCCTGACTTAAGAACGTTCACGCCAATAGGCCTTCATTAGAACTATTTCCCGTACAAAGAACACATTATATTATTATTATTATTAGCACCGCGTCTTACTACCCGTTTGGGTTATACGCACTTACACTAATGTGTAATGGTAGGGTGATTGTGAGCTGAAATGAAGGACCTACAGTTTAACATGGAATCCAAACCACGGTGGAGACCTGGCATTCCTCACATTCACAAGATGTCTTGTCAGAGGTGAAGGAAGGGTTTGGTAATCAAATAAATCTTTGCCGGGACCGAGGATTGAACCCTGGACGCCAGCATAGAAGTCTGACACCTTACCCCTAAACTACCAGGTCACCAACACATTATAGGCGAACTAAACAATAGAGTTAATATATTTTGTAAATTTTAGTATTTTTAAGTGAAATGTGGTTTTCCAATTTTGGTACTTTCTAAAAAATATATATATATTTTTTTACTTTTAACTTTGACTCTAGCCAAGACAATGTTTTGTGTAACATGTGCGCTCAAATTATTTAAAATATATTTAGTTTTTATCAAGGTTTTAAAATGGAAGGAGAAGAGCTGATAAATATATTATTTTGTTTAGTGTGTGATTACAAATCTGCTGTATTAATATAATATTGCTAAATCGTTTACTAGAGCTAATACAAGATATAATCAATAATACAATTTTAACTAATATTTTAGTCTCCTCTTTTTCATAATTTTAACTATGCCATTGTGCATTTGTAATTTTGATAAGTAAAATGGGTGTTTGGTACAAATAAAATTTTCTTTGCAAAAATCACTCTTTTTTTTCTTTGGATTGTTTAACTCAATATCACTGGATATTGTTATTTTTTATATTGAATTAATTTTTATAAAGTTCTTTTTAACACTCGAATCTTACTAGCTGTTCAAATTATACACATTTTTATTTACTCAGTAATTTAGCGTTAAGGACATTGCAATATTATTTTCAAAATAAAGACATACATGATGTTAAATAGTTTATTATTGCAATAATACAGATAGATTTTTGATAAATTTTTATACAAACATTGCAAGAATTGGCTAGATAAAATATAATTCAATATAGAGAGTTCTAGAATAGCACAAGGTTATTGAAATACCATAATGAATGAAAAGTTTTATCTTAATCAATATTTTACCTAGTTTAGTATAAATAAATGTTGAACTAAAAATTTATAAAAATACTATGTTGGGTTAATGTAACACTGTTCAGTATTTGGGATGGAACCTTATCATACACAAATATTTGCTAAAGTCTCATCGTTTATAATGTTTGCTGTAATTTTGTTGGAAAGAAACGATCTATGGTTGCCATTTACTATGTGGATGTTCACAGTTCTTTGGAAATACTGGGGAAAAACAAAATACAGTGTTAAATTAGATTAAAATGAATAAACTACAAATAAAATTAATTGATATAATTGTTAATTTACACACACAATGGAAACTTTAAAACTTAAAATCAAATTTACACATTTAATGCCAAACAAAATATATAATATATAAATAAAAATATAATATAAAAAGTTAGTGAGGTAGAACAAAATATCAAAAATAAGAATACTTATTTCAGGAAATTTGGTTTAGGTATTAACGAATATAGGATAAGTTATCAAGTTAGGGCCAATTTAGTGAAAGATGCAAATAAAAATCTGATGGCAGACAGGCGTGGTTTTGATTAATGTTCATCAAAGATCAAAATTGGGTGAAATTATTTAAATCCATACTCCTGAACCCCTAATCACAGAGTGATATGATAGTAAAGTTAAAGAATCATAAAGCACCAAATACAAATTCAATTCCAAAAGATTTAATAAAGGAAGGGGGTGAAATGTTAGTAATGGAAATTCATAAACTGTTATGTTCCATAATGAAACAGGAGGTATTATCACAGGTATGAAATGAAGGTATTAGAACACCCATTTTCAAAAATTGAAAAACAGAGTGTAATAATTATTCATTACTACCAAAATTATATAAAAATGTATCTAACATTATTTTTATGAGACTGACACCGTATACAGAGGAAATAATTGGGGTTCATCAATGTAGATTTTGATGAAACGGATTAACAACAGATCAGATTTTTACTATTCGGCAAATATTATAAAAAAAAAGTCTGACAGTATATCAATAATTTATACATGGATTTAAAAAAAGCCCAATGATTCAGTTAAACGAAACAATTTTAAGGAAATTTTAGTCAAGTTTGGGATACCCAAAAATTTGTCAAGTTAATTGAAAAATGTGCGACAGGGTATGGATTGGATGTCATTTAACAGATAATTTTGAAATACATAATGGGTTGTAACTTGTAACAAAGAGATGCACTATGCCCAAACCTTTTTAATATATCTTTAGGTCATACTATTAGGGTAACACCAGAGAGTAGGAAAGTGTTGACATTATAAACGATACAATGAAGTTATTAGATGCAAATGATTTAGTTTTGTTAGTTAATTAACAATAGTAAGGATGCTGTTCATGAAATGGAGAAATTTATTAAAGGCCAGTAAGAAAATGGTTTCAGAAGTGAACAAAGAACATAGATTGAAGACGATAATTTAGAGATTACTGTGAACAACATACAATTTGACATGGTTATTGAGTTTAAATATTTAGGAATAATTTAAACTAGCAATAACGATATTTGAGTGGAAATTAGGTAAAGAATACAGTCAGGGAATGCTATTCCTTGGTCAATAAGTTAACATCTTGCCTGCTTTCAAGGTAACAATTTTTTTACCGGTTGTTCTCAACAATTGTGAAACATGGTCTCTTAGATTATAATTTAGGGTGTTCGAAAACAAGGTTCTCAGGAATATATTTGGTCCAATAAGGAATAAAGATACCAGGGAGTGGAATAGGTTATATAATGATGAGTTACACATTGTGTACTCATCACAAGACATTGTTAAGTTAATCAAATTTAGCAAATTATGTTGGGCAAGACATGCAGCATGAATGTACAATTCTAGAAACTTGTTCAGGATATTGACTGGTAAACCCATTGGGAATGTAACGAATAGCGTTAGTGACCAATTTATTGATTGCAGGGAGTTTACCCACCCCTGTAAATGGTTTGTGAAAAGGTGGGGGTAGGGGGTGCACTCAGGTGCAAGGGTCAGGCAGTCACAAGAGTCGTTTAACGAGCGCGTTTGAGACTAATTCTGCTAAACTAAAACCGTGAATAGGAAATTGAGTATTGTGTATAAATTATATGTATATATTGTTGGCTTAGTGGTAAAACTGACCAAGTCTAAATGTCATATTTTTCGGTGAAAGCCATTTGAAAGTTCAAATGTTTAGGGAAAATCACTAAACTGGACTACATCAAATGTGCAGTTTCTTTGTTCAATGATATGTTGATATGAAATGTTTTAGATCCCGTAGTAGCAGTGGCGTATTCTCTGGGTAAGCTAGTTCTGTGCCACACCCATAATTATATGGACTAGTTTCTAGATTCATTGTTGTCTATGCAAACTGTGTAAATATTAATGATTAAATTGTGACTGAATATACATGTATTATGTATCTATGTATTATTAATTTGTAAACAAATATTTGTTCATATTCCAATAATATTGTATTTTAAGTAATTATTCTTCCAAAAGGGTCTACCTACCCAGATTATGAAGCTCAGGACCTGCTGCTTGAAAACAGCAGGCAAAGCAAGAGAATTTCTATTTGACCAATGTATATGGGTTTGCAACACTCCCCCTTTCCCCTTGCCTACAAACATTGGCCAATGAACTAGGGTGTTTACAACCCAGGGCCTGCTGAATACTTATCAAAAGCAAAACAGTGTACCAACTGTTGAACAAATATTCAAGAATGAAGATCATAATGATTATTTACTAAGCTAGTATAGCTCAAGTAAAATAAAATAAATGCAGATAATATTTGTATATTTGTAAAATAGTCATATAAATAAAAAGCTTTAAATTATGCACTGATTAAATACATATTTTTATCATGTTTATGTATTCTAGGCACCTGTATCAATGTAAATGTCTTAACAATAAACCAATGACGTAGCAATAGACCTAATAGGAAAAATCCTCCCCTTTGTTACTGCTATCACAGTTTAAGGATCTGAACAGCTTCTGGAGAATAGCTAATATTTAATAAATAGTTTTAGGCTCAACCAAAGTTGGACAATCCATGTTATTTTTCCCATCTTGTTCTGATGGACGCTTGATCCATGTACTACTTCATTTTACTATTATTATTATTTTGCTTTACATATTGCTACCTCATAGCTCAGCCCATAGCATAGCCCATTGAGCTAAGGGTTCCGGGTTTGATTTCCGGCTTGGCCAAGAAAAATGTCATCGGTAAAATTTGTGTTTATAAGTTGTGTGCTGATATAATCACTCGGCCCAGAAAGTGCGTGCTAAATACCTCAAATAAATGAAAATGTTTACTGTGTGTAGTTTTAATTACACGCAACCAATTGAATATGGTATGTGACTCTAATTCAGTCAGGAGTGTGCTCATAACAATCGTGGGGATGATAATCATTGGTAGTTTCACATTTTGGTGTACATTTATGATGTCAGAATATGAAGTAAGCTCTAAAGGTGGATATTCAAATAAGGATATGAATAATTCGAAAAAGAGAGATGAGGGGAGATGGGAGGCGCAAAATTTCCCAAGATTGTATAAGAGTACCAAAAAATTATAAATTTTTGAGAACTAGTGTTCTAAACTAAAGGTACCAGAGGTTTAAATATTTCCAGGGGAAGCATCTTTTTAACTTCTTGGCCAACGGCGTTTAAGAGTTTTTGACCCTCAAATCATCCTTACAGCTTTTAAAGTACAGCATACCTATTAATCTTTTCAGAATACGCCACTGCTTAGTAGATTTAAAGGAGACTGGATGTCAAGTTTTTTTTTATGTCAGGCTTGATTCAACACTCTTAATAGAGTTGGGATGTGGTTCAATAGCTCTGTGGTGAGGGTTCTGGGAGGTTTTCTCATGGCGTTGAGTAGCTGCATCATTATTCTTATTCGTCCTAATATTCCAGCGCGAGAATGTCCGCCAAGTCCCAATTCATGTCCTCCCAGGATATAGGTTAGCTCCAAGGATTTTTATGGTCATGGGGAAAATGGCAGTGAAGTGATTTCAGAAGGGTCCTGATTAGAAGGACTTTGATAAAGATGGATGGCCGATGGGGCCCTTAAAGAGGAGGGGAGATTCGGGTGTATACCCTGGGTAGTTGAAGAGCAGGAGAGGGAGGATGCGGAGGTACCTTCCAGGTCGTCTTACCTCCATAGGTTCCTCTTATTTTCACATGTGGTATCTCTGGGACGGTTGGATAAAGTTCTGGCAAGACGTTAGGTTAGGTTAGGTTAGGTTAGGTTAAGGTTAGTGACAGGATGGAAGTGTCTCGGCATAGGGTCGAATGGCCAGCTTACATTCTGGCAGTCATTAACTTTCAAGGTCCTTAAGGATAAAGAGTTAGTTAGTTAGTAATGAATTAGTTCTTTGGTGTCAGCATTACTGAGGTAATATGGACTGAAGAACTAGCCAGGGTCAAATATTCAAACAGGAACAAATTAATTTAATAATGATTGGAAGGGACATCAATCATGAAGATAGAAGGGAACAAGGAAGGTTTAGCACCTCCCAACTTAGTAATAATGATCTTTTGTAGGACATTTTAAAGAGAATGAGATATGTTTGAGGGACGTTAAAATTATCACTTTTATGACTATTTGAAAATACAGCCAATCCTGTAGTTATTTTTTCAAAATTGAATGATTGGGTAATAGCTTTTAGTGGAAGTGTGGAATATATATATCACACACACACATGCACACTGTTTAAAATAATTGCTTTAAATAAGATACAAACCCAATAACATTGAACTCACCAAGAAATACTTTTATTAATTCTTCTAATATTTGTGTATAAAAGGCACTTTAAAATGAAATAGTAGCTTTTGGAATTAGTCTGTAAAATTACATTTATTAGCAGACCATGAGTTTTAAAACTATGAATTTTTAACGTTAAACCCAAACTGTTCCTTCTACATAATATAATGTAGTTTTAATGTCATCTATGATGTTAATATAGATGTACATTTCAGAATCTTTTTTGTAAATATTAATGATTTATACATGTTAGTTTTAGTTTGTTGACTACTTACTTTGTGAAGATCACAGTTGTCATCTTCTGGAGCACCCTCTGTTCGGACCAGATGGACCTCATCGTACAAAAGTGTATCATTAGGTTTATAACTAAGTAACTGGCCAATTCTTTTATATGAAGCTTCAAGGCCACTTGCTATATAATGCTTTTTTTCGGGAGAAATATTTTTCAATGCAGAAAGTCCATAATCCACTCTGGATTTCCAGTCTGGTAATTGAATTATCTCTTCCTGTACCTGATAACATTTAATATAGTTTGTATTATCATCTACAAAAGCTCCTTCACTCCCCGACACACACTAAAGTCCAGACTCATGATAGCTTGTTGAATCTTTGCTGAACATAATTCAACTCAAACAATTTTACAGATACTTTAAGTAAGCTTAGCTAAAACAATTGCAAGATTTATACATGTTCATGTTCACTAGTTTGTATAACTCTGTTTGAAGAGGCCGGTTCTCAATTTAAAATCAATTTTCATAGAATTTTTTTTTCTTTGAAAGAATATGTACCTACATATTTTTCATTATAATTTCAATATATACATTTCTGTAATCAAAGAGAGGTATTTTCTATAAACAATGTGGCTCTATGAGGAAAACCTCTTTTTGTTATTTGCTATAAGGAAGAAAATACATGAATGAGGATCCCCGAACAAATAAAATTAACAAACACAACATGGTTTTTACAATGAAAAAAGGAACACAGTTCACACTTGACTTTGCTACCACTGGACAAACCGGTAATGATTGCCTTTTGAAGAACATTAATTGTAACCATTCAATATCTCGACCTAGATTTTATTGTGTCTGAGCTCAACAGGAATAAGTGCAAAACATGCAATTTAAATTCTAATTTTTTATTTTAAAATCCATATTGTACGCATTAACTACTTTCCCTCTTCCCTCTAGATTCTTCAATATTTAACAAAATGTCTTCATAAAGTGAAAATATTTCTCTAAGATATTCACATACAATGTTCATTACATGTATTTTCTTTCATGTTAATTGTTCCTTTTACATGTTAATGTGTTTCCTACCTTTCTTTACTAACGTCCCTTTTCTCCGTTTCGTGTTTTTTGGTTTCTTATTTTATGAAGTTGTGCCACATTCTCTTCTGATGAGTTCCAACATAATAACACTAAAGTTGAGAGATTGGGTGGTAATCACAACTTTACCTCTTTGTCCAGTGAGAGCAATGTTCCTCTTTTCATTGCCATGTTGAGTTTGTTGCCTGTTATTTGTTTTGATCACCTTTACCTGTTCCTTCTATCATATATAATGTGGTAGTGTAACTGCTCTAGCCAATAAAACTATGATTTTTAAAACATGTCGGATGTGAAATCAAATAGGGTATGTAACATCCCTTCGAATATAAAAAGTTTAATCAAGGCATTTCAGAAATCTAGTATTGTGTCTGTGTTTAGGAATTTTGCGAATTTTAATGAAACCGACAAAATAAACAATACATTTAAACTATAGAACAAATCGAGTTTATGAACAATGAGGATATTCGCTTTTTAAAATAATACTACAAAATGAATTCTTGCCTAATGGCTTGGAAATGTATAGTAAGACGGTGTTTCTATACTGTTTTATTATACAATATTAATTAGTTAATTACAACTTGTTTGATTACCTTTCCAACCCTACCTTAATAACAACTTGCTTAATTTTCTTTCTAACCCAACATTAATTCTTATTTTTAATTCAAGGTTATTCCTAACTTTATGTAACAGTGTACACACTTTACAATATTGTTAAAACATATATTGGACTAGAGATATATATACCTTGTTTGACTCAATATCAAGCAGCTTTGTAATAAGGTTACACTGTAGCTCATCTTCTGTTCCAAGTTGCCTAACTAATGACTGACTTGTTTCAGGGGCACCATCCAATAGAAATAGTTTAGTCTTCTGGTCCTGTGACTTGAGCACTCTTGCTAGCTCAAGGGATAAGATACCACCCCACAATACACCCACAATGTTGTACGGACCAATAGGCTGTAGACTCCTCATGTACTAAAACAAAATAAACACACGTTGAAAATACATTTAAGACAAGTTCGGTCATTTTTATATGTTTAATAATTTTATTAATATGATATTTTAGATAACTGTACTGTCCAACACCTTAGCTCAGTCGGTAGCGTGTGTGTGTGTGTGTGTATTGAGCTAAGGGTTTGAGGTTCAATTCACGACATGGTCGAAAAATTTATCATAGGTGAAATGTGTGTTTACCCTGTCACAGTCTTAAGTTAGATTATAAGGCGTATGAAGGTATGACAAGCCTAACCAGCTGGTAGTGGGAAATATATGGCTTGGATAAAAAACTGTCCACGGGCTGGAAACAGATAATTGTACTAATAAGAATAACAACAAATGACCATCTCTATATCAAATAAACAACTATTCACTTAACATTCATTTCCTATAGCTTGTATGGGGTAGGTTTTATTAGTGTTTTATAAATATAATTATATGGACTGAGAAAAGTAAAGATTTATTTGAATACCTCTTGGAATCATTAGTAAAAAAATATTGAGATAGCTATTTATGTAAATAATGTCTTTGTTATACGAAAGTATGTTATAGTATAAATTTAATATCTGTTAATAAAATAATATTTAATATTTCAAATGATACAATTGAACTGTGATGCATACAGGTATAATATTTATAATATATTCCCAATTTCCTACATAGGCAGTCTGTGAGTTTGTTAGAAATACAAAATAAAAAACTAAGCATTTTTTATATAGATCAAATGTATATCAATCATATATTTATTTAAAAAATCAGTCAATAAGTTGTATTGAAATCCATTTCTAACCTTTACTATATTTACTGCTGATTCCTGTAGCGATACTTTGCAATCTGGCAGTTTTATCCATACGGTTGGATACATTATATTTCTGTTTAAAGGTTTCAAAACCTTCTCGATTTGATCTTGAATCCCAGGAACAATAAATATCGGCGGAACTTCTGGTACAAGTCCAATACCAGGACTAAGGGAAGGAGTTATCACAAGAGGGCTCTTAGCTTTAGAGAGGAACTCTTTACCAACACCCTCCAATGCGTCCAGACTTGATGGCAGGAAATGTACAGTTTCATCATAGCTAGATACTAAAATAAAATATCAAAATGATGAGATTTTAAACTCTTGGACCAGGTAAAAATGGAGTGTTAATAATACTTCATACAAGTTTAACATAGATTTTTATCTTTAAATGATAAATATTTATTGTACGATACTGCAAATTACAACAAGTTGTTATTTATTTGTAGAAATTATACACGGCCTACATTTTTACAGTTTTCTAAGTAGATTTTAAATTATTTAATAACACTAAATAAAGTTTAGTTATTGATCATACATTCAAAACTAATTTTTCACTTTTCAAATATTCCATGTATGTTTGATACATTGAAACCTAATTTACTTACCCAAAAAAGCTTTGTGTGCAATAAATTCATGCTTTTTGATTGATTCAATGTTTACCTTTGTTTAGTGTGTTAAAAAGGTGAATACCACCACACAATATTTTTACTATTGAGCATGGTGAAAGTTTGTAAAATCTTAAAACTTTGAGTAAAAGTTATGGATTATATTAATTTAAAACAATCAAAAATGTATTAATCATTTCAAATTAATTAGCTTTAAATGATAGAGAAATATTAATTTATTTCGCTAATGATATTATAACAACCTATTAATTAATCAAGCCAAATTAAGCTCTAGTATAGTAGTTTAGTAGTTTTAATAATTGGTTGATGAATTATTGATTGTACCGTCACTAGTTTGAGATTAAAATTTTAAAAATGCAAAGTAAAAAGAGCACCATCAAATAGGAAACTTCAATGAAATAACTAAATGCATATTAGTACAAAAATTGACTGAAAATTATTTTCTAGCCTAGCTTGTAAAAACAAATATAAGATCATATTACCTTCTTTGAAGTTTTTATTATGTTTATGATTGAGTGAAATGTAAACAAATGGAGGTGATCTCTTAGATAAAAGTCTGTCCATCACTTTTAAAATTGGTCGGATGTTTTCACTCTTCTGACTATCAGTCCATTGTACGTCCAGGATTGGTAGACCTGCTTTATATCTTTCCTTACTTACATCTTCCCCAGACTTATCCATGAGCGATACAAAGTGACTCAGAGAATCGAGACTACGAGAAGCAACGTCTAGATTGTGGAGGGATGTAGCATCATTCTGAACAGATAAAAATAAATTATTTTCAAAATACTTACAAACTTTGGAATTTTTAGTAAAATGAGGGTCCTATTATTTGGCATTTAGGTAAGGTGAGGATAACAACATAAAATATTTTGACATTGAGATTGGTATAATTACTATCTAGGAAGGAAGGGGATTATTATATATTTAGTAATTATTATTATTATTATTATTAGCACCACGTCTTACTAACCGTTCGGGTTATACGCATATTTAGTAATTAAATGGTTCAGAAAGGGCGGTTGTTTTTTATTTCATAAGATACTGATATTTAATAGTACAAGCCAGTACTTAACAATGTAGTTCTCAAACATAATCATCATCATCAATTGTTTCCAGCCTGTGACAGGGTCACTTTAGTAAAATGCCTTCATCTTCCTCTATTCTTCCACCACTCTTCTCCTCTCACTTGCACACTTTCTATGATCTGTTCCTTCCATCTCTTTTTCCTACATACTTCATTTCCAACATTTTCTTTGTCATCCTCTCTCTTCCCATCCTTCTTACATGCCCATACCATCTCATTCTTGCTTCCTCTACTATCTCATGTACTCCTACTCTTTCGAGGATAACTTCATTCCTAATCCTGTTTCTCCTCATGTCATCTAACAGAGTTCAAGCAAACAGAATATCTTGTCCTCAGTGATGTTACAACATGGAGCACCACAACATAAAGGCAACCCAAAATAGGATCTATATATGAAAGGCCTCAATCCACATTCACTAATCCAACTTAATATCTTCATCTATGGATATTATAATGTTTCATAACAATCATAACTTCAACATTTGATTTAAAACAAAATAATTTTAATGCAGAAGTTTTCCATATAATTAATAATAGTATAACGTTATTCTATTGGTAGAAAGTGTGAAAGAAGTCCCATAAATAATATTGGATATTAAGACACAGGTTGCAAATCATTGTAACTATGCCAGAGCTAAGTCAAAGGTCTTGGGTTATAATCCTGTGTTCAGGTGTAATTTTTAAACTAATTTAAATATATTGAAATGTGATCCCCTTCATACAGACAGTGCTGTATTTACAACAATTTGCAACTTGTATATTGATATTCATTGGAATTTCACTTTAACTACAATCTTGTATTGACAGTATTATATATTTGGCAGCATAACGGCCCTTCCAAGTCGTAGGTGGTTGTGGTATCTAATAGCTCACCATACTATTGGTCACTCATATGTAGCTGATGATTCCCACACATCCATTACAAACTAAGACTTAAAATATGAGTGAAGAATGATCCTGAACACAGGATAGCTCAGTAGAAGAGCGGTGTCGTGCTAAGTAAAATGTCTCACGTTTGATTCTCGTATCCAGGTGTCATTTTTCAACCAATTTAAATTACATAGATACAATTTTTAGATGAGCATAAACATTGTGTGGTTTATTTAGTTTGTTTAACATTAATTCCCTTGCAGGTGGGGGAGCTGTGGAAAGGATTCACTCTACATTGGATGGAGAAATGATGGAGAAATGATGTTGGAGTGGTAGGGAAGATAGGGTGGGAAGTGGATGTGGAGTGGATCGAATGATTAAAATGCTAACTATGAATGAGGATAAACAAATGGAATTGCTGCCGGTGTATGCAGCACAAGTGTGATACCCATAGGAAAAGAAGGGACAATATGGAGAAGAATTAGAAAGGTACTTGGGAAAGGAAAGGCAAGTTGTGTTGGGACAACTTGGTGCCCAAGGGGTGAAGGAGAGAGAAACGAGGCAGGTAGTGTTAGAGAAAGATCGCCGCGGGTCAAGTGGGCCCTAAATAAACATAACACAAGAAAACATATATTAGTCAGTACAATACAATACGAGTGACGAAGTCACAGATATGCATCCCAAACTTATAACAGGCATGACTCGACTGTCGATTGTCTGCCAAGGATATGCGCTGTGCATGCGCAGGCTTGAAGATGGCTTCACTAAACAACTGCAACTCATAATGAGCTATAAAAGAATGCCAACATTCCAACAGGTAGAAGTATAATGGAACTGGGTGAATGGAATGAAGGGTGGCGGAAAGTTTGTCCTAGAAGCAAAGGGAAAGCCATGAAACTATTATATATAGTTGGAATGGGAGCAAATATCTGTATTAGATTATTTCCTTATGAACAAGGTAATTAAAAGGCATACTGTAAACATTAAGGTGATACCAGGTGTGTCTCTAGATAGTGACCACAAATTTTTGGTGGCAGACATAGTGGGATGGGAATGTAGGAAAAGAAGGTTAAGGGTATGGAGGCTTAAAAATGAAGAGGAAAGATAACTGTATTTAAGAAAGGCAAGAAGCTTAATCCATAAGGTTAAAAGTATAGAGATGAAATGGGAAATGTTTGAGAAAAGTTTGATGGGAGCTGCAGAGTAAGAATGTGGCAGGACAAATTATATGTGGAAGTGGAATGAAACACCATGGTGGAACGATAGGGTGAAGGAAGCAGTGGAGGAAAAGAATAAAGCATTCAGAAGAAGTGTTAAGAATAGGAATAAGGAAACAAAGGAAGAATAAAGGGGAAAAAAGAAGCGAAGCAAGTGGTATAGGAAGCCGGGAAGGATTGGATGCAAAATTGGACAGATATGCTGAGACGGGTTGTGGAAGGAAGTAGAAGGTGTCATATAGCCAAGTAAGAAACAAAAGACGAGAGAAAAGACATGAAGTTAGAATGATGGATGAAGGAAGACAGGAGAGAAGGAAAAGGAACTATGGATGAGATATTTTGAAAAGATGTTCAACTCAGCAGAGGAAAGGGATGAGAGTGAAACAGAGGAGCAGGAAGAAATAGCAAAATAAGAGGAAAGAAGCCCCACAATGAAAGAGGTGGATGACGCGTTAAAGAGGATGAAACAAAGAAAAGCATTAAATATGGACAAACTGACTGTGTAAATGATAAAGCTGCAGGTGAAGTAGGTATATAATAGTTATACAGGGGGCTGAGAGTGTTTTTAAAGACGAACAAGGTACTGGAAGAATGGAAAAAGAGAGATATAATAAAAATATTTTTAAGAAAGGTAATAATGCTAATGTGCCTCCATATAAAAATATATGAGAAGATACCGGAAAAGAGAATAAGAAAGAAAATGAAAGGAAGTTGGGGAGAAGAACAGAACTGATTTAGTGAAAAGAGGTCTACAAGAGACTTGAACTTCACTATACGACAGCTGATGGATCATGAATGCCAGAGAGACTATGAAAGTGGAGGCCATGGGTATGAATTTTGTGAGGAGCATACTAGTTGTCATGAGGAGAAACAGGATTGAATTAAGTTATCTGGGAAAGAGTCGGGGTACAGGGAATACATGAGATAGCAGAGGAAGCATGATTGAGATGGTATGGGCATGTAATGAGGCTGGAGAAAGAGAGGATGCGAAAGCAAACTATAGCAATTAACTATATATAAATAGGATTGCAAGGAAGATCATAAAATATATGGGAGGGGCCAATAAGAGAAAGTCTGTAAGTAAGAGGAACGCAATGGAAGCGATTAATGAGGACGAATAGTTGAAAGATAGAGGAAGGTGGAGGTATTTTACTAAACCAAGCTGGGATCAAGCTGGAAACAGTTGATGATGATGATGATGATGATGATGAAGTGTGCATACACATTTCCAGGCAAAATAAATATTTATTGTTGCTATCATACATTTGTATTTTTGATGTTTAGTTTTGCAAGTTCTTTATAAAAAATATAAAATAATCAAAGTAAAATCAGTAGTTTTTCACCCATATGAACAGTTTTTTTCCGCACTTTATTGTTGCATTAAATCTGTATCCACCCTGCTAATATTTTTGTGGATAATCAAAACACAATTGTTCAATGATGAAGAAGTCATAAATAATAATTAATAATAATAAAAAATAGCCTTGTTATAATATTGTAGGATAAGTCTGAGTGGTAGTATAGATACAGACACACCCACACAAGAGCAATCCGCAAAGTAACATCCGTTGGGTCACTAATAAAATTAATACCGTTTTAGAATTTTTTTTATTATATTATTATAGCAACAACTTTTCCCTATTTTTTGACATAGTCACAAGCCAAATTGAGATATTTTCTGTAGCGTTTGACAAATTTTTGCATTGCGTTGTCAAAGAATTCTGCCGCCTGCAATATAAGCCACTCTTCAATGCTAAACTGCAACTATTTATCATTGTTAAATAGCTGCGATGCAAACCATTTCTTCATGTGCCTGAAAAGATGATAATCACCAGACACCAAATTCGGGCTGTGTGGAGGGTGATCAAACAATGTCCAATTGAATGTTTGGAGCAGGGTTGATAACACAAGGCAGTATGTTGTAGGATGTTATCATGCAAGGAAACCACCACAGAGCTGAACATGCCATGACGTTTGTTCTGAATGCCCCCATCCAGATGTTAGCTTGTTTAGTGTCTGACAATCATTATTCATTGTAGTGCCTAGTTCCATGAAATTCACTGACAATATGCCTCTTCTGTCCCCAAAAACAGAAGCTTGTTGGCATTTCTTTGGTTTTCTTGGCGAGTGATTGAATTTTTGTCCCTACGTTTACAAACGAGACCCAAGTTTCATCACACGTAACAATATGATTCAGAAAAGCATAACCTTCTCTGGTGTAACAATCAAGTAAGGTGAAAACCGACCTTATCTGTTGTGTTTTGTGTTGTTCCGAAAGCAGTTTAGGTTTACACTGAACACAACACTTCCGGTAGTCGAACATTTTACTTATCACTTCATGAAGAACTGTGCAAGAAGTCTACCGGAATGCAGGAGAAAGCTCTGAAATGGTGCATCAAAGGTTCTCTTGAAACTTTTTTTGTAGGTTTTCTGAACTAGTTCATCTTTCACAACAGTCGACTGGACACTCCTTTACTCCTCATGGACATTTTTAACATACAGCATCATTAAGTCACACCACCCTCACTCATAACATTCTCCTTATAAACTTCGCTAAATTGACAATGGATTTCAATAATTTTATTGTTGAGTAAAATAAATCATATCAGCGTACTTCACAGCTGGTGGGATTTTTAATTGCAGCACACATTTTTAACGGCATAGACACTAGAGATTTTTTTTCACCTCTAAAAGTTATTGTCAATTCCTTTTAGTTTTGACTCAAAATACATTATTTTGTATAATGCATGGATTAATATCATTTTAAATGCTAAATGAACAAAATACAGCGAATAGTATAATATTTGCTAAACCGTCAACTAGAGTTATTAGACACAGAGAAATAAGGTAAGACAATTGTTCTCATATCTATCAATTCAGCCTCCCCTTTTTGTAATGTGCTCTTCTTTGTTCTATGCCATTTTATTTGTGTTTGGAATTCAAATTAATTTATTTATATATATGTATATATACTTTCAGAATATATTTTATATACATTTTGGGAGCCAACAACATGTAGAACAGAGTGTACACTTAAAATTAAGAAGGTGCAGCTAGAGAAATGTATGGTTGAAACTAGGAATAGTTGCAACCTAGCTTACGATTACAATCCTAGTCTTGAGATAATATCTTCTGTACCGGTCATGTAAATTCCAGTTCAGCCGGTTCATGAACCGGAGTTCATGGAGGGACAAACTGACTGGCTAGCAGGATAGTTGTATCCGGTGTTTCATCAGAGGATGTTGTTGAACTTAAAACCTCCGAATGGTCCAAGAATATAGTAAGTAGAGTTAGGTTGTTTGCAAATAGACAGTTAATATCATGTACCAACTATCATATTTTGTAAATAATTGTTTAGTTTGTATTCCAATACATTAAATTAGTTATTTATAAAATAGAAAACATCTCTCTATTATTTAAATGTGTGCGTGTGTTTCCATCCTCTATGAACTAGCGACCATCATAACATGAATATTCATTTAATATAAAACTATTATTTATCTGAAACACAATTAAATATGTTTAAATAATAGCTACTTTGAAATGATCACGGTGATAGAGATTAATTTTATATAAATATTTTATAATATGATTTATCTTTATTTATAATTTTACTTTATAGTGTATTTTTATAAACTTGTAATTATAATTAGTATTAAAATTCTTACCAGTGCTATGGCAAATATTGTTGTCAAAGGTCCTAGGTTCGAAGCATTTCTAATTAAACTGCTTGCACCAGGAAGTGTACTAATCTTGTTTGCAGTCAGTTGTAGGATGTGAGCAGAGTGATAGTGGCGCAGTAAAAACAATCTGCGTTTTGAAAGTGCTGATATTTCTGAGGATTTCGAAGCAATGGTGATTTTATTGGCTTCTTGAGAAACTAACCATTCTGCTAGATCCAGGCAGTCTTCAAACTTTGTTCCTGTAACAAAAATCTAATTACATCGACTATTAAACTAACTAAAGTAGGTACTCAAACTATTCTTGAATATATATATTTTAAAATTTTACCATCTTAAAACTTGGCTTTCTCTAATAAAATAAAAGTAATTTAAGATTGAGAATACAACCAAGCATTGTAATTATATGAATTTATTGCTAGTTGTCTTGCATAAATTATATATCTGGTTTACCAATAATGAGGTGTGAGTTCTTGGGATCAAACACAAACTTTGTTGTCTCCTTCACAATATTTAAAATGCTTTTCTTTCCTTTCTCAAAGGTAAGCACAACTTTTCCAGTGTAGTTTTGGTTGGACAGATTTCTGAAAAGAAAAGAAAAAAGGAGCATTGATTAAAAATATAATTTTCTCACCTATGGTACGTCAGCAATATAATTTTTTTTTTTGAAAAAAATTAGCATAGGTTGGCAGCTCAAACTTTAGAATAAAATTCCAGCATGAATTTCAATTTTTCTAATAAAAAAATCTCAATCAAGTAAAATACTTTTTTTGTTAAGTTAAGAGACTTTGAACAGATGATTCTGAGTGAAATTGTCTAATAAAATGTGTGCTGAACATGGTTAGAAGGTTAGAAGGCTATTTATTGAAGTCGTTCACAATCCATACCACCGACAACCTCAATGTCTTAAAGCACTTTAAATTACTTCAAGATGAGTCTTCGCTACAAATCACCACAGATAGGAGCAACTCCCTTGGCCCTCCAAACAAGTTTAAAGCTATAACTACATGTTCGGTTACGAGTAGAGAGTAGGCAAGTTAAGCAGAACTATAGTAAGAACACAAATGTGCTACATCCAGTGGTGGTAGAACATTCTTTGTATAAAGGGGGATTAGAACCAGTTAAAAAAAACTCCTTAAATTAAAAGGGGTTCTGAAGACGCAACTCCAGAGAATGTTTGAAAATTGAATGCCCATATATGCTATTTTGAAAAGCTCTCATCAAGAAACATTTTGAAAATTAGACTCTTTTCCAAATTATTTGGAGTGGTCCTTGTTTTTTAAATAAATAAACAGCAAAAGTGGTCAACCTGTAGTACACATTAGGGCGACTGAGTAGTATCCAGTTGGTTGATTGGTTGGTCCAACAATATTACACAAGCTACAATTTATCGGGCAATATGGTGGGGGGTCGGAGATCAGATGGTTTGTACCAACCAACTGTCCTAGTTGGTAATACACTAATGTTTTGTCAGACAACAATCCTACAGGCAGCAGCAGTCTTACCTTGACAGATTACACTTAAAAATTAGGTCATAGTAGAACCACGCAAGGTAAACTTCATATGTTATATAGGGGGAACTTCACCTTTATATTTTTTCTTCTAAATTTATATTTTTGAATATTTTGAGGGTTTGTTGACATTTAATAAATCCAAATGTATTCACATATATTTTTGAATATAATATGAGTGATTTTCACCTTAAAGCTGACAAGGCTTGTTGTTTAGTGAACACCTTCCTTTCTAAAGGCTGAACTACTCCTGAGTTTATTCCCTTTTGGATTTCTGAGTGCAGTTCTTTCTTCCATGCAAGAGATGCGTTGAATAAATTATCCAATGCTATTCCAAAAACTGTTATGTTCTTCAAAAACATGAACATACCTGTAGAGAAAATATTCAACATTTTAGCAAGATCAAATAGTAAGCAAGTATCAGAAAATTTTAATTTGGAAACATTTTACTAACAAATGATGCATTGCATGTATATAAATGCTTCAAATAAGTATGAGAGTTAAATTGTACACAATTTAAATAATAATATATATTCAAATTGTCACAGCT
>CABFOV010006475.1:0-13176 GCA_902141375.1 Timema poppense | reverse complement strand
CCCTCCCCCCCCCATGAAAGTTAAATATTTTAGATTTACAGGTACTTCTATAATATGACTGGTGGGTAAAATTCCCATATGAAAATAAATAAAATACAATATAGTTAACACAGTTTCTAACTATTTCAAGGGTGTGACACCAATTTTTGTCTTTCGAGACAATCACGACTTGTTGGTAATTACTGGTCATGTGGTCTACAAGACACCTTTGAATGAGGTTTTAAACACTAGTATAATGTGTATGTGGGCAAAGAATGTGAATACAATTTACTAAGTGTATTGTATACTCTCAACCAGTGGCCTAGAACCAGCAACAATCAAATAAAAAATAATGACATGATAAAAATAAATTATTAATAGCCCCAATAATAATAACACTAGTACGAGAAATAACTCTTAGCCTCGGGACCACCAGGTCATGAAAGCTTGCACTCTGACCTCAACACTGTAAACACTTGACTCACCTTGAATTCCTCAGTGGTGAGCTCCAAGGTCAACACCCGGTCAGGGCAGTTCCAGATAACAGTGCTATTTAATGGGGAGATAATAAAGCCTAAACAGTAGGTAAGATGGAAAAATATCACTAATAAATAATTTAGGTGACAATGGTTGTGGTTTGAAAAAAACCTACATGACAGAATTCTGTTAGTTTATAAAACTAAATTTATAGCTTAACGAGATGAAAAGATAATACTAAAAAAATAATATATATAAATATATATATATATATATGTATGTATGTATATATATAACATTATCTGGACAAAAGTGAATTTATAAACAACAAAATAAATAATAATGGTTTTATAGCTCATTGTTTTTCACTACACCAATGACTCGGGCTATAACGTGTCACATCAGTCATTATTTGAAAGAATTAAAATTAATTTATGAAAATATATAACGAGAGGTGTGGAAGAGTTTGTGGATTTAATGGGGGAGAGGAAGCTGTATGTGCTTGGAATGAGTGACACAAAGTGGGGAGGGAGTGGAGTGATATAATTAAGGAAAGGATATATGCTACACTGGATGAGGAGTGACAAAGGGAGGAGAAATGGGGTCGGGTTTGTAGTGAGGATAGGATGGGAAGTGGTGGTGGGGAGAATAAATGACAGAATAATGAAAATGGTAATTATGGAGAAAATAAAGCAGTTAGAAATAATGCAGGTACCTCAATCTGGATGGAATTTGTAGAAGAAAGAAAAATTTAAAGAAAAACTGGAAAAAAAAAACCTCGTTTAGGAAAGGCAAATGGTGATGGGTGATTTAAACATCAAAGAGGGAAGGAAAGAAGGCGGTTTTGAAGGGGTCCTAGGAGCTAATGGGAAGAACGAAAGAGATTCCTAGAATTGTGCACAAGAAATGTATTGAAGGTTGGTAAGAGGTAGTTTAAGAAGAGCAGGGATACAAAT
Source organism: Timema poppense (assembly GCA_902141375.1). NCBI lineage: Eukaryota > Metazoa > Arthropoda > Insecta > Phasmatodea > Timematidae > Timema > Timema poppense. The sequence goes on along the minus strand of CABFOV010006475.1, from coordinate 11,764 downwards.
AAGATCATGCACTACAGTTGGAATGGTGAGCCAAAATACTTATCAACTATTTATTATTAGATAGGGAAGCAAAGGCATGTACATTAAACATTAATATCCAGCCAAATGTGTCTTTAGATGAGGACCATAGACTACTGGTTACTGACATGAAAGGATGGAGGAGTTGACAGATAGTGAAGCAGGAAAATAGGATAAGGGTATGGTAGCTCAGCCAAGTGGAGGAGAGAATGAACTTTCAAGCAAGAATAAAAGAAGCACTAGCAAAGGACAATACAATTGAGGATAACAGGAGTGGTAAAGGTTCAAAAGGTGCTTGGAGAAACAGCAAAGAAGATTTGCAGAAGAATGAGCGGAGAGAGATGATGGAAGTAAATTCCATGGTGAAACGAAAAGGTAATGGAAGCAGTACATAGCAGAACTAAGTATTTAGAGAATAGTTCACAAAAGGAACAAGAGGGACTAAGAATAAGTAGAGGGAGGAAAAGAGAAATGCAAAGATAGTAAGCTGAGGCAGAAAAACATGGATGGAAGAGTGGGCAAAAGTGCTATAGACTGATGAGACTGAGGTGGAAGGATGCAAGAAAATATTGTATAGTCAAGTGAGCCAAAGGAAGAGGGAAAATAGGAAAGAGGTCCAAATGGTGGATGAAAAAGGAAGGAAGAGAGAGAAAAGGAGGAAAAGGAGATAAAGAAGATGTGGAAATCATATTTTGAGAGAGTGTTTAACCTAGAGAGGGAAGGAATGGTACAGAAGAAATTAGTAGACTTAAACTGGAAGGAGGTAGTAGAGGCATTGAAAAGGATGAAGAAGTGAAAGGTATGAGTAGTGGACAAACCAACAGTGGAAATGATAAGGGCAGTAAAAGAAATGGGCCTACAGTGGTAGTATGGAGTAGTAAGGGCAGTGTGGAAGAAGAAGAAAGTGCCAAAGGATTGTACAAAAGGATTCATATTAACAATATTTAAGAATGGAGATAGATAAGAAGGGGTACGGAAATTATAGAGGCATAACATTGATGTGTCAATGCACAAAAATGTAAGAAAATAATTTGGAAAGGAGAATGAGAAAAAGTGTAAAGGGAAGATGGAAAGAGAGAGTGAGCTCAAGAATTATTTGAAAATCCAACTATAATTGCCAACAATAACTTTTTTTAGCAACACGTCTTACTACCCATTAGGATTATATGTTTGATAATAACTTTATTTTGATGTTTATATTTTTATATGTGTGTTTTGTTCAGATAAAACATTTTAATAATATTTTACTCTTGTTATTTTATGTAAACCCTTTTATGCCTTTAATTATAATTTTATTTTTATTCAATCATTTAGTGCCCATTACATTTAGGCTTGTGGATTATTGGCCAGAACTTTAATAAAAGGAAATAAAAACTGAAAAAAAAATTATAATCAAGGGTTTGAAGTATATCAAATCAATACAAGTATTATTAGTGATATCACACGTTATAACTTTTCTTTAAGGTAATCGATTACTAAAGAATTACTTGCCTATATATGTGTTTTCTTCCATATCCGCTGTCCCTAGCTGAACGAATCGTCCACATTCATCAACACATTGTAATGATGCATGGAGACTTGTTCCTCGTAGGCAGTTCACAACCACCTTCACACCCTTGCCTTTGGTTGCTTGCATCAAAGATATATCAAAACTGGTCTTGAGATTAAAAATTCTACTCTCATTTAACTATGGGGCAAAAAGTTGACAGAAAAACAAACTCTTGTTAGCAGACAAAAATTAAGAAATGTTCAATAGGTTTGGATAACAAACTATTGTTTAAAGAATCTATTTATTTGAATACTTAAAAAATGTATATGTTGCAGCATCATTATTTGTCAGCACTTTTGAAAATATATCCAATTATTGGCAAGAAATGGAAATTTTTGATAATTTTATATTTGCATAGAATAATTGAAAATATATAGTTTGAATGTTATATGTTCGCAATGCAATACAAAGCAAATAAAGCGTTTTGTATTAAGCATTTAGAACCCTCTTATATATTATAACATGGACAATGAATGTAAGAGAGATTAGGAAAGTGGAGGCCATGGGAGTGAACTTTGTGAGGAGCATGTTAGCTGTCACGAGGAGAAACAAGGTTAGGAATGAAGTTATACAGGATAGAGTGGAGTACACAGAGTATATGAGATAGTAGAGGAAGCAAGAATGAACTGATATGGACATGAAATGAGGATGGAGAAGAGAATAACAAAGAGAATGATGGAGATGATTTAATTAAGAAAAAGACTGCAAAGGAGGCCGAGAAAAGAAAGAGGTGGGAAGACCAGATAACATTAAGTGTGCAAGAGAAAGTAGAAGAATTAAAGCATTTAAAAGAGGAAGCATGGTGAAGGGATGGGTGAAGGGATGGAGAAAGACGGAGGAATTTTACTAAATTGAGCCCGCCACAGGTTGGAAACAGTTGATACCGATGATAATATAATTATAATAATATCTAACAATTATTAAATTAGCATTACACCTATGACTTGTCTTTGGTCCTAATAATTAAAATAAATTTTAATACATTCATTAAAAAACTATACTACTTAGTCAGGACTATTCATAAAAATCCACAAGAGCTCAACATCAGATTGTGAAAGGTGTATCGTTTGTCTGTAAGTCTATCTGACCACACCAATAGGTGTTCAAATAATATCCAGAACTCAATTTATTTCCCAGTGATGTCAGATATCAACCCCAAATAATTAAAAGCTAAGTAAGGTCATAGAATTATTATTATTATTATTATATCTGTTTAAAACATTAATTGCTAATTTTATGTTGACTCAATAGCAAAGGTTCAGTCTGTATTTATAGGGTTAAACATATTTATCTCTATCACTCTATCTATAGAAATAAATAACATGTTTTCTTCAATATTATTATATTAAATATGTTAGAACAGTTAAAATAAATTAGGCATAGTTGTATTCTATTTACTGAAAACATATTAGTATTATTAGTACCCACAAATATTAATATATATTACAATTTAACTCAAAAAGCGTAAATAGGTTTTCCTTAAAGAGATATTTTATATTCACATCCAATGTCCTTTTCCCTTTTATCAACTTCCTTTCTCTCCCTATTGTGTTTTTTGGTTTCCTCTTTTAGGAAGTTGTGTTCAATTTACTTCAAGAGGCAGCCGTTACCTCATTGTCCAATGACAGCAATGTAAAGTGTGAACTGTGTTCTTCTTTTCATTGTAACAGCCATATTGTGTTTGTCCCTTTTCGATGTTTTCTATACACCTTTCTCGTACTTTTTCCAAATATATACTACAGTAAAAATTTATTAGTTATTTCAGGTACAACACTTTATCGGTAAATATATTTTTTTGGCCCAAAATAACTATCCAATTATATTTTATTGTAAAGTGTACTTTGTTGTTACAAATTATGAAGAGTTTGGATCCTTAATGCTGTATGTCGTTTCTGATAAAGCGTGGTAAAGATATTTAAAACAAAGTTATTACTAATGTGAAATATAGTGTGGAAAAAAGTGATGTCTGATGCTTCTCAATTATAAAATATATTTATAAACTTGAATCTAAAAAATAAAACTTTGCCCTTAAGTAATTCATAAAAAAAAACACCTGTTCTTAGCTAAAAATATGATCTAGCTCAGTAAATTTGTATTTTAGATCAAGCTTAACATCACAGGACCAGGGAAAGCTTATCAGTTCCTGTACAATGTTAGCAGGTAACAATAATAAGAACGAACGGTTACTAAAAAAAAAGTTGCTGTGGTCAGGTCATGTGATGAGAACGGAGAAGGGCAGAATGCCTGAGACAGCCTTACAGAACAAAGAGCAGGGTAGAAGACCTATTGGAAGACCACAGACCAGATGGGTGGACCAAGCTCAGGACACGGAGGCTAAAGGAGCGGACTGGAGAAGCATGGCTGAGGGAGGAGTTTGGAAAAATTGACAGGTATGGAAGAGGCTGTGCCAGACGACCTGCGGAGGTGGAAATATTGAATGATGATGATGATTAGGTGTAGTAAAAAATATGCTGAAATCATTGCTGGATGCTATTTAAGTAATTATCGCTCCTGCCCTACCCGTGTGCAAATCTGTTAAGAAAGGCCTAGTGGGATGGGTCGTGTGGGTTTCGTTTCAGTCGTGAATTAGAAAATCGAACAGAAGTTACTTATAGTGTAATGTGTCATTGTGTGATGTAGTGAACAAGTTCTAGTTTAATATTTGAGGGAGGAAGAGTACATACAGATTCAGTTTGAGAAGATAATAAAATTAAAATTAAAATTAATATGAAACGATAGTTCAGAAATGGCTGTCAATTACATACTATTTTGATTAACTGAAAAATAACACCTGGACACAGGAATTTAATCTGGGTCCTTTGGCTTACTGTGCTAATAATCCGTCACTGAGCTATCCAAAATTTGTATGGTGGTCATTCTTCCCTCATAGTTTAAGGCAGAATCTGTAATGGTCATGTGGAGTTGGGCGACTGCTTGAAAATATCATTGAAACCAAAGCCACCACCAACTTAGTAGTTGGCTTTATACTGCTGCTGCTCTTACGATTTAATTGTAAATTTATCAACCAAGTGCATAAAGACTGAAGAAAGATCATGAGCGCAGAACCAATCCTGGAGAGCCCCGTGGCTTGACAGTGACAGGCCAAGCTAAGAATCCAAGGTTCAATTCTTGTGTACAGGTATAATTCTATAGCTAACAAAAAACACCTAAGACAGTTTAATTACTAAAATGAGTTTCTTATAATCTATAAAACAATAGTATATAGTAATGCTTACTAACCTGAGGGAAACGTTTTATCAAAAAGTCTTTATGATCACTTTCAGCAACGGTTGTGAATACAGTGCTGCCAATATGAAGAGCGAGAGCTATTGCTGCTTGTCCAATAGGTGTGTGGCCAGCATTAACCAGAACAGATTCACATGAGCTCAGATCAGCTGCTTGAACCATACCATGATATGCCTGTAACAATAACATAAACAAACAAGTGGAGGGAATTGAAATCACAGAACACGTAGATAGTCTAGAGTCTAGACTTAGAAACACTGAATTTGATCTTCTACACAGCCAAGTGTAAACTATAACAATATAATGGATTAAATAGCCAAGTGATTATATTTGTTAGTTATATTCTTTAAAGTGAAAAATTATAGCTCAGTGGTTAGAGCATTTGAGTACTAAGCCAAAGGTCCCGGATTAAGTTCTCGTGTCCAGGTGTCATTTTTCAATTTAAAGAATACATAACAGTATAATTATTTAATTAATTATTTACTATTCGACTGCTAAACCTTGATTTATCTTCTACAATAATTATTATAGCATACATTAATATTTTTTTTCGCTAGGAATAGGTTGAATACATTGTTCTTTCCAAGTATTTTTTTTTCTTACCTTTGACTCTGGAATTCAAATCTTAGAAAACGCAATGAGAAAGTTAGTGCATAAAATAAAAATGATATCCAAACATTAATATTTTATGAAATAATGTGAATTCACATTCAAAGGCTAAGTTATCAGCTTAAAGATTGTAGGATGCAAAGGCCCTATTTATTTTGTCTTCTACTCACCGTGGCATATGCTAAAGGAACTGTTGCGGCATCTTCAAGACTCCAGGCTTCAGGTATTTTCCAGGTGAGATAAGGATCAAGAGATATCTGAGTGACGTTTCCTTTGTTTTGAACGACACTCATGACTTTACTACCATCATCTGTTATTCCAGAGAGTTCCAAGTGGCCAACATCATCTATTTCCTGGACATTTTGAAACATTTTGACTTAAAATAAAATATACTTCTAAGTGATCAATTATGATAGAGTTGGTTAAAATAACCTCCTCCCTCCAAGGCTGAATGACCCACGTGCGAGGGTTTTATTTCACCCTTACAAGTTAGTCTTCCTCAAAGGGAGGATATAATGCTCTGGTTTGTAAATCTGAGAGCATATTCAGAAATGTTTACATAAGTCCTTGTCCTGCCTGATCTGCCATGAGTGAGATTTGTGACAGCCTTCTCTGTGTATTGTTTCTCCATCTGGAGGAGAGGGGGTGAACTCAGGTATCCAGTTACTAGGATGGCTGGTTTCAATGATTGCACAGCTATAATTGGAGGTTAAAATAAACCTTAAATCTACAGGAAAATATGTCATAAACTATCATATTCAATTGTTGACATTGGAACTCTTTACCTGTTATATTCACACTCCCGAGCTTGCTTTTGGATTAATGACTCTTTTTGGTCCGATATATAGTTGTGAACAATTTGTATCTACTATGCATTAACTTACACTAAAATAAGTATTGAATCAGGCTAATAAATGAAAGGTTGAAAGCTTTAATACGATTGAAAATCACCAAATACATTCAATGAAGAAATTTAAGCTCAAAAGTCTCACTAATTTCTTACAGTAGTTTACTGTATCCCTGTAATTGAATATGTGAATAAATATTGCTACGGTTTTAAATATCTGTTTTAATATCTCATAATATTTTATTTATTGCTAATTGGCTCTTTGATAAACAAAGGTCGATATATAATAAAGGTTCCAAATGGCTATGTTGAATTAAATATTGAATGAGGGGGGGGGAGAGACATAATTATAAAATTTTCAGGGTACATCAGTCCCCTTCTTCAGCGGAAGAGAGTAAAAAACAGACAGAGACTCTTCTATACTCCTTTTTCTGTTTAATATGATTAATATAATAGAGATATATAGACTAGTATAAATAGTATAGGGTAAATGTAATAAAAGCTTGACATTTCTTCTTGGTGGTGTCAATTCTGGTATAAAACAGATCACTAATTTATTAAACAGCACATAAAGACGGTGAACAATATCACATGACTCAGGCTTGAGGCTCTTAATATTATGTAAAAGGTAAATAAACAGATTGGCACCCTCACTTTTCCTTTAATATGTGTATGAATGGTTTCCCCCTTTCACTCTATGGAAATGTGGGTACATTAACTCCTAAGCTATACCTTATTCATCCCTATTAATTTAGTGTAGTTGATGTATGTGACATGGTCATGCTCTGTACGAAAAAACCAACACAAGACAAGGGGAACAGAGGTGTAAAGAAAGGATCAGAAAGGTTACCTGTAAAACACAGAATTGGAACACTAGATTATTTAGGTACTTTTTTTCGCTAACACTGATTGGTGCAATTTATTTATATCAAATTATTTGGAATACATAGTGTGCTCCAAAATTGGGAGGAATGGTAAAAGGTCCAATCAATATAGTAAATATTAAAACTACCCAAATAATTTTAAATTATTAGATGCAGTGTTACACCATTTTGATTTTTAAAATACCCAAACATAAAATATAATCAGTGTATAGGAGTGCAGATGAAATACATATATTAATAAATAGAAGTGGCGCCTGGTTTCGATGAGATAAGGTTGGTGTGTCATATTAAAGTTGAAGGTTTGCTTAATACATACCATATCTTTAACAATATTCTGTATGGATGGATCTCGTAAATTAAGTCCAATATGATTAATTTTCATATTTTTCACCCTGAAAAAAAAAATTGAAAATTTAATACTGAATTATTTAGTTAATTTAAAGTAGAATTTATCTGCGTGATTCTGGAGATTTAAATCAGATAATATTTTTGAACAAAATTGTATCTAAGAAAACACTTGGAAGACCACCTTAATTTACCCTTGCACTCAACACAAAGATCATTTGTTAAACAAGTAGATTACATAATAATTGTATTGAACATTTTACATATTAAGACCCAAAATATTTAGACAACATTAACTTTTTTTAGTACCTATATACTTTTAAAAAAAGTTATCAAGGAAAATAATATTTAGTTTCACTACAAGTTCACTTTGGTGTTGCCTTTAGAACCAAATTTGTGTAAGATTTTCTGCAACTCTTTTGCAATTTATTTTTAATCATTCTAAAGAATTGTGTTTGCAAGGGAGATTTGAGTTTAATCTTGGTTTGGTTTCAATTGTATAGATAATATGGTGTGTTTTACAAAAATTTGTCTGTACTAATTTCTATTTTGGTAAAATTTATTATTACATCTCTTTCAGGGTGATGTGAATTAGTTTGATTTTAATCCAAAATTTCAAGAAAATCGAGGGGAATCTTATTTCTTTAAACTTCACTGTTCAAAAATAAATAAATGTTCAAGAGAATAAGTGAATGCATAGAAAATTAAGCGCTCAAAGGTAGTCTCTCAAATTCAGTAATATATTCCACAAGCACACATGTTAATGCGCTCCTAATGGATAGAAATACAAGAATTAGCATGGCCACTTAACATCACTGTTAAATGTTAAATTATAGTCCATAAAAACATTGTTTGGTAAATTAAATACTTAATGAGTGTCCAAACAAATGTTAGCAAAACAAGAAGTGATAAAAGTTTATCAGTTATGATTAAACGATTTTAGAGGGAAATGGATGACTATTTGACTAATATTGTAGTCTCCAATGAAATGTAAGACTAATACTCTTGCCCATCATTAAATTATTCAGTTATTAAAGGCAACATTGCCATTTAAAAACAATAATTGAAGACCATGAATCACAAAACAAGTTTGTGATCAGCTTATTTGGGAATGTTAACGGCGTTATTCATGTGGACTTTCTTAAATTATACTATACAATTAATATGAAATAATATTGATCTCTTAAATGAGATTCTGAAACAAAGTCTAAGATTGAAGCTATAAATCATTCTGATAAAAGGTTATATCTTCATGATGACGTCAATCAATTACCACAGCCCCTGGAGAAACTCCCTTGCATTATTTATAGAGCCCTGCATCAACCCGTGACCTTGTTTGAGCCTCTTAAAAAGCTGACATCATCAACCTAAAACTGGGAATGAGAGTTGCCAGAATGTTGTAACAAGTGTGTTCTGGTGATCTTAATATATAATTTTATTTACCTAATTGAATGAACGACATGGCCGTGTAATAATAGTAGTGTCCTTTTATATTATTATTATTATTATTAGCACCGCGTCTTACTACCAGTTCGGGTTATACGCACTTACGCTAATGTGTAATGGTAGGGTGATTGTGAGATGAAATTAAGGACCTACAGTTTAACGTGGAATCCGAACCACGGTGGAGGTCTGGCATTCCTCACATTTACAAGATGTCTTGTCAGAGGTGAAGGAAGGGTTTGGTAATCAGATAAATCTTTGCCGGGACCGAGGATTGAACCCCGGCCGCCAGCATAGAAGTCTGACACCTTAACCCCTAGACCGCCAGGTCACCCTCCTTTTATATTGAAGCAAAGGCTGAAATAAAAATAAATATTTTCATTGCGTGTTTATTGTTCTTTGAAAATGTTGCCATGGGTATATAGATAATAATTAATAATTCCTCACCTCAAAGATGATAAGACACTGATATTTGAAGATACTTGTGGCAGTTGAATGATGGGCAGTTGCTGGAAGCTTCCCCATGAACCATTACTATACACATTTACTAGGAGATCTTGGTGAAGCTGTTGCTGATAAAAATCTTCATCCAGAGAAAATTTAGGAGCATGTTTGTCAAGAACAAATATGTATCTGTACAAAAAAAAATTATTTTTTTTCACTAGAAAAACCATTTAAACAAAAATAATTTGTAGATATTTACTTACAGCTCACTATATTCTAGTTTGTCAATTTTATTAAATTCAAGAAATATTTTAGTATTAATTTAACAATTATTTATTTTTCATTATCTAGTATCAATCAGTTACTGTTTATTAGGCACATAACATATTTTATAATAAAGTTAACACTTGAGTTGAGCAAAGTAAACTTACAATAACTAAGACCAAACTATCAAAGTTTGGACTGGATTAGGCTCAGTAAATCTAGATAGTTGTGGATATAGTTCAGTTTGAAGGTGACAATAACTATAGTGGCGTGTTGACAGATGATAGGTTTTATAGCGATGTAACAGCAAGATTCAGCTATAGCATTACTAAATATATCTATAAATACTTTTACTTTCATTGCTTTGTCATGGCAATGCTACTTCAATCGACGATAAATCAAAATGGAAGAAACTATTGAATTAGTCTATCCATCAAAAGTAGTTTTAGATCTCTATTACATTGTGAATGTGAAATAGGATATTAATTTTTCAATTTGTCAAGTTACCAAATTATGTATAAGTGAAACTGTCGATATCATCTAAATTAAAGTCTGTACTTACCATTGCATTTAAAAAAAATAATTTGAATGTATTGTATATCAAGAGGAAGCTCGAACTTTTGATCTGGATCCTGAGCATTAACGGCGAGATCGTCTCAAAACCAAAGTACTAGCAAAGCCCTACACAAAGGAATTGCCATGGCCTATGTAGCATCCTGACAATGGACAATGACAGAATAAATGATCGAGGACTACTTCTACACCCATTGACAGAAGTAAACAAATGCACGAAAAACAGATCCAACAGCAATTCAGAGAACCACCATAAACTCTAAATGCATTGCTACCACCAAACGCTAGTATTCTTCTCTCTCGACCTCAATGCATTGCCTCTTTTCTGAAACACCAATCTTATGTGGATTTTTGAGGTTGGATGGGGTTTGTTGATTCATGAGAGAATAGTATTCATGTTTAAGATAAATATCTATCCAACTCACAAATCTTTGGAATTTCCTTATTTTTGTCAAACCTGAAAAATGTTTGTTTTACTGTTGCCATTTATTGTTGTTTTAATTTAGGGTGAGGTGGTCTCACATTTGTGCAGTATTTATTTTCTAACCTCACACTCGGTAGGTAACTTTGTCTTTTGTAAATATATCTGATATTTTCTTACTCAAAATAAATGTGCTACATAATCTTCACCTTGTGCTTGTTCTTTGGGATACAAGTAGAGTAAGATAATTATAAATATCTTGGAATTATGTGATGATTTGAAAGTGGATAGAAAGAAGAAACACATTTAAATTATGATCTTTGTCTAGGGATTTTAGGCTGGAAACCTTTAACAAGAACTGTAGCTTCCCTTACTATCCATAGGATAATAAGGACTATCCATACAAAGTTAATGCTAAGATATTGACATAGTAGGTCATGTTATCTATCCCTAATTCTGGATGAAGGAGCGCTGGGCAAACATATTTGCATGTAATGGCCAAAGCTTTAGTTGGGAAATAACTGAAATGAGTAAGTGAAACCTGATGTAAGTCTTTTAGGAAGAATCTAATAGATAGTGTGTCGTTTCACAACAAGTTAATATATCGAGTAATGGATCTAAATAAATACTAAGAGTTATCTTTACAACATTTATAGAGTAGATACTTGTCATATTAATTTGGTTTAGTTAAGGAACCTTTCAATTCATAATGTGGCCAAAATGAATTTGGGGGAAAACAAATCCTCTTGAGTGATTTTATGAAACATCTCATTGTAGAACAAAATGATTTAAGAATCACAATTCAATCCTAAAAAAATTTGTATATGGAATGATTTGTGGCTTCTTTGGCCCTTTTTATTTGAATTCTTTTGAGCTCTTGATGTTGGGCATATTTTCATTTTAGAATGCCTACATTATTAAAATATGCTTCTTTTCTCCTTAAGGAATTATTTTAAATTAATTCCAAGCCATGATAGCCCAAGAGCCCACGATGGCCAGACCTTCGTTATTTTATAAAAGCAGAAAATTTCTCAGAGCATGTCCCCAACAAAGGTAAGAACGAGCAGCGAGTATGGAGTTGGTATTGTGGTTACTTGGGCAGGTAACAGGTAGTAAAGGTG
>CABFOV010006474.1:20169-34522 GCA_902141375.1 Timema poppense | reverse complement strand
AATCACCCTACCATTACACATTAGCGTAAGTGCGTACAACCCGAATGGGTAGTAAGACGCGGTGCTAATAATAATAATAAAACACTTGATTATTTTGTAATACCAGTTTAAAGCGAAACAAATAATTGAAATCATTTCCATCAAAATTAATGAGAAAATATCAGACAGATAATAAATTAGCCTAGTTATTATAAGAATTACAAATTGAAATATATAATAACATAACACTGAAAAAAAACTTATTTAAATTTAGTTCTAAAGATAAGTGATTTAAGTTAAATTGACTACACTCTTTTAAAAGTAGTGTTAAAATTAGTTTGCAAATATATCATATATTTCTTTAAAGAAAGGCTCTTTTCGAGTTAATTTATATTATAAGATGCATCACAGGAAAAGGGACCTTAGTTTATTTGAGCAAAATGTTCAGTATAGCCCATTTTCGTCTTTAGGGTTGGTTTTTAACTTTTAATTTTATCTGTATTCGTTCTGAACATATTCCAGTCACTATTAGTTCTAAAATCAATCACCAGGAAGGGTACAAATACATTTTAGTACAGTGTCATTGTTATATGAGTACCTTAACTTCCAACAATAGTTTTCTTATGCTACAAAAATTAAAATAAAGCTCTAAATAATAATTTTAATAAAACTATCTAGTTTTAGTATAAAATGTTTTAAATAAATTTTAATAGGGTATTGCAATATAAAATAATGTTTTCTCATCCAAATTTTTGGATTTTCAGTTTACTTATATCCTTTTAGTGCAATGTTAAATCTTTTTTTAACATTTCTAATAGATTCAAGAAAATTCAGCTACATCTTAAACTAAAGTTTGAATAAAGATTTCAGAAAGTAATTATATTTAGTATAAGAGAGGAAAACTGATTTCTACTCCCGCAAAAAAGGGGTTTCTTCGTCGCAGTGTAATGAATTTTCTTTTGCAGCGTGCTATCACTTCATATTTAGAAGAAAAAACAGAGATATGTTGAGATTGTCCATAAAATTGATATAAATAATAATAATTGGAATATAATCTAAAGTTAAATCAGCGGTGCTTACTGCTTGAGTGCACAGCCAGGCCAAGTCTTACAAAGAATGTGAAATGTTAGACAACTTCTAATGGTTTATTAATTTGTCTTAGAATATAGTCCAAATCATAGTATTATTGGAGTACACAGTCAGTGGTATGAACCCAAACTATGACTTATTTGAGGTTTAAACTGATAAAAAGATTTGGTCACTTTTCAAAAGATGTGAACTCACTGGGAAGATTGCAAACACTGAGGTATGTAATCACTCACATGGATTAAAAGAAGTTATTAATGTTACATACTTAAAATTATTATTATTATTATTATTATTATTATTATTATTATTATTATTATTATTAGCACCGCGTTTTACTACCCGTTCGGGTTATACGCACTTACGCTAATGTGTAATGTTAGGATGATTGTGAGATGAAATGGAGGACCTACAGTTTAACGTGGAATCCGAACCACGGTGGAGACCTGGCATTCCCCACATTCACAAGATGTCTTATCAGAGGTGAAGGAAGGGTTTGGTAATCAGATAAATCTATGCCGGGACCCAGGATNAACCACGGTGGAGGCCTGGCATTCCCCACATTCACAAGATGTCTTGTCAGAGGTGAAGGAAGGGTTTGGTAATCAGATAAATCTATGCCGGGACCCAGGATTGAACCCCGGCCGCCAGCATAGAAGTCTGACACCTTACCCCTAGACCGCCAGGTCACCTAATACATACTTAAAATATATCAGTATTGGTTAAAGTATGATGACAGTATGAAGTATGCAAAACAAACAACCCAACTGTGAAATGTTTTAAGTTGTGTGAATCAATTTCTGGGTTCTGGTTCATCCAGGGCAAGATTTAAGGGGTAAAAATAAACTATTCCTATATCCTTGCCCAACCAATTGATATAGCATGGTAAGAGAGGTATAGCATGAAGGCTACTGCTTCACGCTCTCCGGCTGGTGAATCTGCTTCTCTAAGCACGTGACATTTAACCTTAGGGCAGTGGTGGCCAACCTTATTATCAGGTGTGCCACATTTAAAATATTGTACCTCAATCGTGTGACAAAAAACCCTCATGTTATATGAATGATTTATAAAATATAAACAATTAATAAATAAGAGCACACACAATATATTTAAATAAGATAACAATATATAATTTATTTTATATTTTATAACATTACAAAATTGTTAAATGAATAAATTTTGTATGAGTATACTACACATACTTGAAATAACCCCTAAAGTGGTTCTTGAATCTGGTTGTTCATGATTTCATCAATGTTAGATTTATCTTTGAGCTGACAAGCAAGATTAGATGTTTGAAATGATCATCTTTTGATTTAAATGTATATTTGTTTTTAATTATGTTCATGACTGAAAATGACTGTTCACAAACATATGTTAAACCAAACCGACAACAGTATCTAAGTGCCTGGACATGTAAATTTCCAAAATTACTGGCTGGCACCAATTTCCAAAATTCAGTTAAATTTGTGTTCATTGGTGTGGCAATAAGCTCCTTATATTTGTTTTTAAGAGAAATGTGGTTCTGTAGGTCTAGTATTTCTTTTTGAATTTCTGCTGGATAATGAACGAGGTTGTTATTATAAATTGAAAATGGGTTAGTAAACAGCTACACATTTTTTTCATCTAGTTTCAAATGAGTTTTGCAACACAGATATAAGATGTTTGTACTTGTCAACATTTTGTGGAACTTCCTGCCAACTCTTGCGTTGGGGAATAGTGAATCAATCACACTTGTAAAAATTCAGTGTACTGCTCTGAATAAAACGGGACCCCTTGCAGACATAAATTTAAATTATTCAGACGGCCCATCAAGTCTGTGAAAAAAGCTAAATCCCACAGCTTTCTTCCTTCTTAAGAAGTGCGGACTCAACAGGCAGCTCCTTGATCTCTTGCAAGAATTCAAAACAGTGTGTCACAGATTCCAAGATCTCTCAAGTGCCTTGCCTTTCAATAACCAACGTACACTGCAATAAACAAGTAATTCTCCATCCTCTTCTGTTTTATACAAAAACAAATTGCAAAAAGTCGACCATTTATTGGTCTTGGACGAATTTTGTTAACCCAACGCACCCCACTGGATCAATAACAGACAATGAATTCAAACAGTGCTTCTTGATGTAAAATAATGTTCAACTAAATATTCTTCAAAGCCACACATCCTTTTGACTCACAAGTCATGGCTGTACATACACTGTCTAGTTTCGCAATCAATGACACTTTTCATTTATTTGAAAATGTCTTCGCCTCTAGTTGAAATCATTTGGCGCAGGTTTCAATTAAATCAAAATTGTAATTTATGCAACGTACAAAAAAAACTCTTATGGCGCTGTATTGGTAGTATCACAGTTTTCATATAAAGCCAAGGAGAAATATTTACAGGTGTCTAACAAGGAAGCAACTTAGGAATTAACATTGTCCGCCATCCCATCTATACGTCGCATCACAGGATTTTGCAAAAGTGCAATCTCATCAACCATTTTCTGAACCTTAAGATCGCCGCTATGTTTTGCGAATATTTACAATTTAGATTTTATTATTTCTTCACCACCAGATTATGGCTTCTTTTTTTCTGGCGTGGAGAAGATAAAGTCCGTAAGAAACTTTTACAAAGGTAGCCACTTCTTCCCCTTTTCTCTGAAATAAAGTTTGTTCGTAAAGTGAGCCCACGGCATATTTACTGGTGAAACCTGTATGCATTTTCTTGAAATGCCACCTTAAATTGAACTTTTTGGGAACAGAAACACAAGCCCCACAAATCAAACAAACTGGTTTTGGTGTGTTTGTTTTGTGAGTAAAAACTATTCTTTTCACGAAGTGATAGCTTCCTCGTACTTTCATTTGGAAGTAGAAGGCTATAAAAAACTCGCGCCTAGCTGAAAACGAGATAGCAACACTCAACTCGTGAACACTACACAAGACTGATGGGAGGGGAACAGACATGTCATTAGTCCACTTTCAGCGATGAGGCATCTATACGCTATGCTATGGTCAAATGGTCAACAACTGAACTAAAACACACAGTGCTAGAGTGGTAGAGACAATAACAGAAATCTTTGATATCGATTTTTGTAATTTTACAGTCTTTACACTAAAATTTTACTCTCTTCCTCATACAGCAGGTTGGCCACCATTGTAAAAATTTTAACTTGAAAGAGAGTTACTAGCATATTTGAATTACAAACGTTAAATTGCACAGATAATTTTGTAAAGAGTAGAACACGTTAGCTATAAAAATCGAGGTTACCCAACAATGGGAGCATTTCCCTAAAGCGACCTCTGTCCGAGAAGAGAACTTTACAACCAAACATTGCAAAGTGGAAAACAAGTGAAAGAAAGTGGACATGTATGAGGTGTGTTGTTTCTTTTCATCTCCCAGAATAGCATATTAACTCTAATGGGTGGTAGGACATGTTTATATATATATATGTCAATAAGTGCAATTTGTTTAATCCAGTGGTTATCAACCTTTTCCACCCCCCATACCCGCTTCCCCACTGCCTTGGTAGATAATCAAATTACTATTCCCCCACCTGTATTTTGTGATAGTGATTACAAATTATTTTTGACTGCTTTTTAGTAACTGATTTATTTTATATAAAAATACTTTTAACATTGGCAAAAAATTGGTACACAAAAATTTACTGAAAATTAGTGTGATGGTTGGCAGTGTTTAGTTTCATCAGTTCCTGAATATTAGGTTTGGTGTATGACAGAGCACCCTGACAAGTTGAAAACTCTGTTTAGTTTTCATCAGTTCCTGAATAATGGGTTTGGTATTTGACAGAGCACCCTGACAAGTTGACAACTCTGTTTAGTTTTCATCAGTTCCTGAATATCGGGTTTGGTGTATGACAGAGCACCCTGACAAGTTGACAACTATGTTTAGTTTCATCAGTTCCTGAATATCGGGTTTGGTGTTTGACAGAGCACCCTGACAAGTTGAAAACTCTGTTTAGTTTTCATCAAATCCTGAATATTGGATTTGGTATTTGACAGAGCACCCTGACAAGTTGACAAGTCTGTTTAGTTTTCATCAGTTCCTGAATATTGGGTTTGGTGTTTGACAGAGCACCCTGTCTGGTTGACAGCTCTGTTTAGTTTTCATCAGTTCCTGAATATTGGGTTTGGTGTTTGACAGAGCACCTTGACTGGTTGACAACTCTGTTTAGTTTTCATCAGTTCCTGAATATTGGGTTTGGTGTTTGACAGAGCACCTTGACTGGTTGACAACTCTGTTTAGTTTTCATCAGTTCCTGAATATTGGGTTTGGTGTTTGACAGAGCACCTTGACTGGTTGACAACTCTGTTTAGTTTTCATCAGTTCCTGAATATTGGGTTTGGTGTTTGACAGAGCACCTTGACTGGTTGACAACTCTGTTTAGTTTTCATCAGTTCCTGAATATTGGGTTTGGTGTTTGACAGAGCACCCTGACAAGTTGACAACTCTGTTTAGTTTCCATCAGTTCCTGAATATCGGGTTTGGTGTTTGACAGAGCACCCTGTCTGGTTGACAGCTCTGTTTAGTTTCCATCTGTTCCTGAATATCGGGTTTGGTGTTTGACAGAGCACGCTGACTGGTTGACAACTCTGTTTAGTTTCCATCTGTTCCTGAATATCGGGTTTGGTGTTTGACAGAGCACGCTGACTGGTTGACAACTCTGTTTAGTTTTCATCAGTTCCTGAATATCGGGTTTGGTGTTTGACAGAGCACCCTGACAAGTTGACAGCTCTGTTTAGTTTTTATGAGAGTCAGAGTTGAGGACTCGGTGGTGTTGCACATGGCCGTAATGGTAGCCTAGGATAAATAGGAGAACTATGGGGCAAACCCGAGGCTTGTGGGCTTGAAAATAAACACACATAATATGCGCATGAGCAAGGCAAGGGTTGCCAATATCGCGAGAATAAAGTATTTTCATTACTTTGGACAAGTGATTGAAATACAAAATGTATTTAATTCTTATCCAATTTTTAACATTATTTTTGAATTGGTCCATGGCCCCCTAGAAATGATTCACACTCCCTGTTTGGGACCCATTGGTCTAGTGAGTATTCGATCAAAGCCTCAACCTCAACCTCAACCTCAAGCCTGACCTACGTCCAAGCAAGAAACAATAAAACATGAGTCTTGGATCCCCACCAATACTCCAGGAAAGAAAACATTGGAAGATAAATTGAAAGGCAAACTTAAGAAACAAGCTCTGAAGAAGGGGAAAAATAAACTTGATAAAGCAATACTTAGATTTTGATAAAAATCCTACGGGGAAGCATTCTGACAGGGGCTCTAATTCCAATTCTGAATTTGAACACATTTTCTCGACTGAGAGTGAAATTGAATTACCTGAACTTACAATGCTGAATTTAAGTGATGAATGAGAAAGAAATTTGGTGGTGAGAAGTGTACTATGTGGGGCAGGAAACGCATCGCCAGTTAAATGCCTACTCCATTTAACATAAATGTCACAGCCAAGGTTGCACACTATTTCACTAATGGAGTCGATTTTAACCTGTTCAGAATCGACTCAATTTTAAAACAAAAACTTTGATTTGAATTTTAATTTATAATTTTTTGTATCAAAAGTTTAATTTTTACAGTTTTTCTTTTCATCTATTAGTAAATATTTGTATAAACAGTGTAATTATTTATATAAGATGTCCGCTAATAGCTCCAAGTCTTATGACACCCTGGGGCCAATGTGAACATCGGTCATAATGTAGAAACAGTTTCATTTGAGGATTTCAACATTTTGTTGAGTTCTGGTTTATTTTGAAATATTTGGCCAAACTAACGCCATTATCCCCTACCTTTATTTTGTTGTTAATGTGTTGCTGTATTTTATTATCAAAGACCTAAACCACGTTGAACAAATCATTTAAATACTCTTTTTTTCAGTTATATTCAAATTTTAGTCGATATTAAGATATCTAAGGAATATTTTTATGTGATTATAAAACTCTTAAAAACTTCATTGATGTTATTCAAATAATCTATAGCTTACAAGTTTGATGGTAAAAAATAGACCATTATATGTTTAAAGCTTGAAAATAATTTAAGATATACTAAAGTAGATTATACCTTAAAAGGCGCCTTTTAGTAACAAATTTTTCTTAACTGGCTAAGTAACATGGGCTCCAAAAATGAACACAATCCCTGCTAGAGACTCATATAAATCTCTAAGCATAGGACCTATATTTATAGAATAACATTCCATATTCCAGTAGTGTGTGAGCAGTCCCTCCTTCAGCCTCCAGTGAAAGTTTCTAGGAGCGCCTATGAAGTAATGACTAGAGATATTCTCGGTCATAACTCCCTCTCTCCCCTCTGCGGGGGTTGTTCCAGGAGTCTAGTCTCTACTCGTACGCACATTAAGTACACATTTCACATTACTGTTCACATTTCATTTTATTTGTGTATTGTTCATACATTACTTATTCATTAGTCATAATTATACTGTTTACAATTATTATTAGCCCGTTCGGGCTATACGCACTGTATACGATACTAGACAAAGCCGTAATTAGATTGCTCTAATTAATATCTACAGTAAATAGGCAACTATAGCTTAAACTGATTTAAGCAGTATGCTTCTAAACATTTTTAAAATCATGTTTTTAATTAACAGAACTTTTTTTTAATGCCAGAAAGTGTTCGCTTTAAAAAGATTTCACTGTGTAACTGTTATTTTTTTAATTTACATTCAAACCAACTTACAAATGAATATCATTTAGTATTTACATGAGTGTGAAATTGTCATTACAGCATGTGTGAGGTTATCAGCAATAAAATTATTATTATTATTGCGTCTTACTACCCGTTCGGGTTATACGCACTTACGCTAATGTGTAATGGTAGGGTGATTGTGAGATGAAATGGAGGACCTACAGTTTAACGTGGGATCCGAACCACGGTGGAGGCCTGGCATTCTCCACATTCACAAGATGTCTTGTCAGAGGTGAAGGAAGGGTTTGGCAATCAGATAAACTTATGCTGGGACTGAGAATTGAACCCCGGACTTACAGCACTGAAGTCAGACACCTTACCCCTAAACTGCCAGCTCACCGGCAATCAAATGAGTTTAAGATCAATTTCAGGACTACTCCATAACATACAAGCAATGGCTACTAGAGAGATGGCAAGTGCATGGACATATTAACCTTTTGATATTTTCCACATACTGCCCACGTAACCTAATAAAGAAAGTAAGACAATGGCTGTTTGTGATTTATATGTGAGAGTTTCAGTTTTTGAATCTCCCAAACTCAAAGTGTCTTACCCCATAGGTCTAACTCAATCAAATAGAGTTATGATGAAACTCTCTAGGAAAGTGGATCATTAAAGTAACTTACATTTTGCTAAACATTAATGTTACTTTTGAACTTGAAAGTGATCACTTACTTTTATTGATGGAAGTGACAGTGAAGCCATCCTGCTCATACGTAGTCTCACAGCTTTCAGAACTACTGCAGGACGCATCCTCTTTACAAGCCAAGCTCTCCTTTAAGCGATTTAGCTGAAACATATTTCAAGAATTGGGTTAAGTGGTGGGAGAAGGTGAGTATGGTGAGATTGTTAGTTGGGAGCTTGTGGCTTTATGTTCAGATGCTTGAAATATGTATCTTTAGGGGTAGGTGAATGATTGGTTGTTGTTTAAAATACATTTCTTGATTGGATATTTTGTGAAAAAACTGTTGACTTTTTGTATGTTGGATTTTGAGAAAAGATAATGTTGGATTTTCTTTACAAATTTGTTCAATTATGAATATTTTGTGTTGTAATTTACTATGTTCATTTTAAGACGTACAGATTCACATTCCATTATAAGAAAATAAATTGTTTTACATTCAGAACCTTTTCCACAGATTTCATTTTAAATTTTGGTAGTTTTGTACACAGGAAAAACTGTGAGATGAAATTTTATTGATATGTTATCAGGTACATTTTGTAGACTATATTGTGAGTGAAATAGGGGATAGTTTTGTTTCTTTGGTGGTTGTATTTTTATGCTCATAGATGGGCCGATACCTGTTTTATAACATAAGACCCACTAAAAATGCAAACATCAAAAGTTTAAATTTGTCACTGACCTACTCAAACTTAAAAAAAAATTACATAAGAATTCCAGGTTTTTCAAGCCTTTTTCAGGTTTGTCCAGTCTTGAAAAAATCCTATATTTTTACCCATAATACTACTATAATTAGAAAGCACATATACTTGCCATTTTTATAAAAAGTGAGGTACATCATAGTGAAATCTTTCTTTTTACAGATCAGCCTGTATTTTAGATATGGACCATTTGTTTCCCGTCAACTCTTAGTGCCTGTTATGTGCTAAAACTAGTTTTCAACCATGAGTTTGTTTTGTGAATATTTCTGCTGCAGCATTATACAAACAGATAAATAAAATAACACGCACAAAACTCACCTTTTCTTCTTTTTGTTGCTTGAACCGGTCCAACTTTTCCTTCCTCTGCTGTTTCTTGCGTAGATTATCGTGTTGGATGCCCTCCTTGGCCTTCTTAATGGCCGTCAGAGCTCTCTTCAGCCCTACTTCAAACGGGACATCCTCCGGAGCACTGCCGGAGTCAGACACACTCCTCTGCTTGGCGTGGCGGACCAGTCTACAGTCTGACTCAGAGTTACTCAAACTTTTATAGATCCTCACCTCAGCATTGTGCTTAATTGCTTTTCTGGTTTCAGCATCAGAGTCAGAGTCAAAATTGTCTGAAATTTCAATACAACTTCTGTGTAGTGAGTTTAAGTTCTCAGCTGTGTGTGTTGGTATCTCGTCGCGCTCATCTGTTTTTATGGCCGAGGTTTTTTCCGTCAATCTGATAGGTTGGTCACATGTTTCTGACTTCTTAATAAGTTTGATTTTCTCATCTGATGTTGACAAATGCAATTTTTTATTTTTGAACAAATTTACAGAAGATGGAGAACTTTTTTCTTGCTTCCTTTGAGAATCTGGCACACTATTTTTTACCAAAGCTTGTGTTTCCCCATTATGTTTTTTAGGCTTATCATGTTTGCTGTTCAGATAAAAAAGTTCTCCATCTGAATGGACACTCTTCCGTTCAGTACTTCCGTTGTCTTCAAGTTGCGGCACTGTGATACTTGGACTACCTCTTTTGGTTGTGTCAGAAAATATATTTTCATTCCTATCTTTAACTTCTTTGGTTTTTTCAGAAGATCTACCATTTAATGTGTCATCCGAATTACTTTTAACGAGTTTATTATTTTTCGTCTTCATCTTTGCTTGTGTATTTATATTAAGTTTATCAGTAAAATGTTGTTCTTCGACGGTTGGCGTAGCTTCAACAATGTTACAATCTTCTACTTTTTCTGAACACAAAGATAAAGTTGAGTTTTGAGAATTAGTACTGTTATGACTTGGTGATGTAAAGAGAATACTATCATTCTCTTCAGATGTAGGTTCCAATTTATTTGCAGCAATCATACTCGTACAACAATTGGGTTCATTAGTTTTAAATTCACTGTTTTTAAGAGAATCTGTTGCAGTTTTATGTTGCAGCCCAGACAGAACATTTGTGTGCAGAGATACCGTGCCATTACTGCTGGGGCTTCTTGCTTCCGCAGTTTTATTTAAAACAATATTATATTTCTTTGTCTTTTTTTTACTATCAGAAGAGGAGAGTGTAAGAAAGTTTCCTCCATTAACTGCACTCCTCGTGACATCAATATTTGATTTCATCATCTTTTTATGACCAAGTGGATTGGTATCATTGTCTTGTGAATCAACTCCGTGAGATACTACAAAACCGCAGTCAATCTTGTGCGACTTGATTTTATTGGGTGATAAAACATCAATTTTGTTATTTGAAACATTAGAGTTAAATGTTGGTGTGACTGTTTTACCATCTTCAAGCGTGTTTTCATTCGGCGAAGAAATAGTTCTATTTTCTGACACTTCTGTATCGTCTACTGCTGATAAAACTTTGCAACTCTTTGGCGACTTAATCTTTTTAGTTGTAAATGATTTCTTTTGTGGAGAGTTGGACCTAGACCTCTGCTCTCCCTCTTCGTGAGAGGCGAACCAACCGAGTCTTACAGGAGTATTGTTTTGTTTTTTCAAACTGTTTGAAGAGCTCACATCAAGTGGACTTGGTGCGCTCCCAGATGGAGACCTATCTTTTTTAGATGTAGTGTTATTGGGAGACACACCTTCTTTCAATTCACATGTATTGATATTGACATCTTTAGAAGAATATTCCTTACAACTTCTTAGAGACAGCCTGTTTACTTTTACTATCGGTGAATCTAACATATTCGCTTTCTTTTCAGTTTTCAGCAATGACTTTGGAGAATTTCCTTCTGACTGACCTGCATTAACACTAACATTATTAGCAGATTCTTGATAACTTTTTAGTGACAGTCTCTTTAATTTGATTGCTGGTGAATTTAACCTATCAACTTTAGGTTCAGTTTTAAGCGGTGACTCACTTGTATCAACACTGCCCTCTTTAGAACATCCATCACCACTTCTTAGTGACAGCCGTTTCACTACAACTGCTGCCGAGATGGATGTATTCACTTTATGTTCGGTTTCAAGCAATGACTTACGAGCCTTCAAAAAACTTCTCCTGATAAATGTGTCAGTGTTTGAAGCATCAGAATCATTTGAATTTATCTCATTTTCTTTTTGTAAATAGGAAACCTCTTCAATGGTTGGGGTTAAACCATATTTTGAGCTTCTTAAGTTTCTTTTTATAGAATAAGTTTCAGAATCATTACCGTCTTTTGAAGATGGTGTATTTTTTAATGATAATCTATTTTTGATTGCTCTTTTTGATTCACAATCTATTTCGGATGATCTACTTGAATTAATAGCTTCCCTTTCTTTGGAAGTACTTGGATTTCTGTTGGTTTTTGGCCTTGAAATTTTGTCTTCCCTTTCTACCCGAGCTTTGATCTTTTTAAGAGGCGGACTCCCCTGAGAGGTAGAAGCAGTTTCATCTTGAGAAGTTGAATCAGGAACATCTGATTCGTTATAATTTACTCTGTGGGGGATTATTTTATCCAACCGCTTCAGCTGAGATCTTGTCATTACCCCAGGAGAGTTCATAATATAATCTTCATTAAGTGAACATTCTTTATTAGAAGACTTTGGTGGTGGACCTGAAACAATAAACCATATCCATATAAGTTGAGTAAAACTTAGATAAGTCTACACACAATGAACACATGTTACATTCTAAATGACCAATATTCGACGAGTACCAAGAAAAGGAGTATTATGTTGGCCCTCCTTGCAGTTTACCTCTGTGATGGTAGATTTAATACTATATACTATTTGTGCTATTATTATCACTAATGCCATCTTTATTAATGTTGATACTCGTATAAAATTGGCATGAGTTTCAAGAATGAAAATAATCTGGCCTTGGAAAAATTCCCACCTTGAATGCAAATAATATGTACAACAGTGTATGTGGTAGTATTGACATGTAAGAATACATACAAATTAGTTTCAAATAGGTTTGAAAATTTGATTACGTGGAAAAAATAAATTGAAAATTTTTAGCTTTTGTAATGGTTATGATAAATTTTCCCAGAAAAGAGCCATGTTCCCTATGTTCATTGCTTGTCTCGTGCTCTTCCAACGGTTTTCAGCATAACATGCACATTGCATGGTTTTGGTGAGTAATTCAGTCTGTTTACACCAGTGATGGGAGTTACAGAATATTATCGAATGTTTCATTTGTCTATACGTGCACTATGTAGATATGGTAGTGTAAGCATCTTATAAGGATTGCTTAGGTATTTGAAAGTTAAAAAAGGCCCTTTACAGTGAGAATCTGAAACCATAATATATTAATTACTGTACACGCCATTTATCTTCATTAATCTGTCTTCTATTGTGATAAATAGGACTAATTTTGGTTTGGTTTTTAGTGGTTGGTGTAACACGAACGTACGCATGCAAGACCAAAATATTGATACGTCTCAGATCCTTATGATTATTTGTTGTGTGTGCATAATGTTTATTAGTTAGGTGTTTAGTAACCTTTGAAATAAGTTTATTTCCACTAAGTAGGTGTAGTGGGGTGTCTACCTGACTATAGTTTTGATTGAAATTCCAGGATATTTCCAGTATATTTTATTTAAGAAATCCATAACTTATATGAAAGGTATACACACACACACACACACACGCACACGCACACGCACACACACACACACTTGGGGTAATTAATATGGTTAAATGTGCGTTTTAACAATTTTGTAACAATTCAAATATATCAAATTTTAATGAAAAAATCTTCCTTTCAAGTCTCCTTGGCAGCGAGGGGATTGGAGATATTAACCAATCAATAACAAATCTCCTCTGCAAAGGTGTTTTGGGATGTAAACAAAAATGAACCTTTTTATGCCTAAGGTTTGGAGCCACAGAGTAGGCTTACAATTCCAGTCATTTCATGATCTGTGTGAATTAGGACTATTTAGATTTGTTTCTTGATACTAAGCCCCAACACCACCATTTTGTTTGATAAGTTAGGGCACTTGTCAATTAACTTCATGTTAGTTTTTACAATAATAAATCTCAGCTGGGCCTATTTCTTTTGGTTCATAGCAACAATGTATCCAAGTAAGAGCCATTGTTAGCGCGTTTGCGTCTGGGTCTTCATTCCCATTAGAATGTAAATAGTGTTACTTTTGCTAATAAAAACAGGCCTAAGCTGTCACCTGTCATTTGACCATGGATTTACACAAATAAGGTTGGTTTATGTTCAAGCACGGCAATTAACTAATCGTAAACAATGCATTACATACAGTGCACAAATCATAATTAAAATTCAACAATCTATAATTAGATGTAGTGATTAAAGTCTAATAGTAAATAGTATAGAATGTGCAGTGCACAATTCATAGTAAAATATTATAATCAAGGCCCGAATTTTGATTACCTTAAAATGATCAAAAAATTACCTATAAAATTCTAAAAAGTTACTTCAGTTTTTAAAAAATTGCTTAAAATTATGAACAAAAAGTATTAATTAATGCGCATGACTAAATTGAACACATGTTTTGCAAATGTAAGCTAAAAATAATCCAAGCAATGAAGTATTTAACAACTAAAATCATGCATTTTGCTAAATACATTTATTTAAAAATACCTGCTTTAGAAGGTATAGCTTTCCCTCAAACCCAGACAAGGTCTATGGATTTTTCTTGAACAACAAAAATCTGTAGCACAGTTTCGTTCAGAGGTAAAGTAAGGTCAGTTCCGTGGCGATTGTGGCGTATAAAAGAACACTGGAAAATATGTGAA
>CABFOV010006474.1:0-17317 GCA_902141375.1 Timema poppense | reverse complement strand
TGTGCCAACATCAATAGGTTTCTTGTCTTCAGAGTTATCTACATTTATTATGAGCTGTCTTATAATCCCCATGACTGTATGAAGAGAGCTTGTGCCAACATCAATAGGTTTCTTGTCTTCAGAGTTATCTACAGTTGTTATGAGCTGTCTTATAATCCCCATGACTGTACGAAGAGAGCATGTGCCAACATCAATAGGTTTCTTGTCTTCACAGTTATCTAAATTTGTTCCCATCATTTGATTGGAGTCCTTAAGGCATTTTAAATTTACATCATTTTCAGAAGTAGGCCTACTTGTTGAAGGCAATAATTCTTTTGCCGGTTCTGGCTGTTTACATCCAACTTTTTCAGAAGATATAAAGCTGAGCGTTTATTTTGCTTAACTTGGAGTAGGGCAGAGGTTAGTTCCAAATGCTTCTTACCTTTTCCATGAATTTTCACTCCATTCAACCCACTGTGGCTTATTTCAAATTTCAATTTACAAAATGTACAATACTGGTAATCTTCAACAGGGCACAACCACCTTGAGTATTTATTTTCTTCAACAGTCAGCAAAAACTCTTTGAACGAACATTTACCAGGCATCTTTTAACAGATTAGCCTAAACTTCACACATAAAATCTTTGAATGCCCCCTAAAACCATTATGGATTTTTTTCGCAACACACGATTAAAAAATAATTTAGGCCTAATATTTTATGTGCCCATTAGACAACGAAAATCATTTTAAAAATTGGTAAATTTCAACTGTTTTGAATAATGGTCTTTAAAATTAAATGAATTACGTTAAGGATCAAATATAAACACTAATAGTATTATTTTATATTTTATAAAAAATACGCCATATTTCTCTGCGAAAACTTTTGCTATTTGCTGCCAACGTTATTTGAAATTATAATATAAATTTTACACCGCCTTAAAATTGCAGTTGGATCACTGAAAGCGTATAAAATTGATAATTGCCGCCAACATCTTGGTCCAGATCCACAACACAGATGAACGTGTGTAGAAAATGTCCTGGTATTTTCCCGTATCATCTACAAAACCTGAATTCCAATTCATTCTCTCGAGGACCATTATTTGTAGACACACTCACACACCCCACGAGACAAGTAGCACGCCACATTAAAATTTAATACAAGATGGTGAACGTTAACCTTGTCGTGGGAATCACAAACAAAACAATCAGGCAACTTCCGACTGGCGCGTGCCATCACGTGTAATGAGTGGATAGCGCTATCTTTGAAGCATTCACGTTGTTACGATGTGCGGGAAATTAAAACTAAAATTATTTTCATGACTTTATGACCAAAATATTAAAAATTTGTGACTTTTTTGTGACCTTTTTATGACTTTTGTGAGCCAGTAGACACCCTGTTAGTATTTGTGCCTTAAAATGACTCAAATATGCATTAAAAATGACTCTAAAATTCTTATAGATGCCTAAAAATGACTTTAAAAGAATGAAAACCAAGAAAATATGACACAAAAATTCCATAATGACAAAATATACAGTCACACAAGAGGTTCATAAACAGGGTTTACTTGTGTACTTGTGAGCATTGTATGTGAGGAACAAAGATGATAATAATAATAATAATAATAATTATATATAAAGCCTATATGATATGTCATTAAAATCTGGGCCCTTATTATTATTAAATGTAATGACTAGAGTATATTAAATAATGCATATGCTTACATTAGTGTTCATAGCATGCTTCTAAGTGTGTGCATGTAGATTATGTTTATAATGTTTTGTTACTTTGATAGTAGATTAAAACTTGCTTCTTGCTTCTAAGAGGCTGTCAGAGGATTTGAATATAGTTATGAAAGAGGTTGTTCTGGTCATCAATTTTATAAACGCAAGGTCACTTAACCAGACAGTCTTATAAAGAGGCTCTGGGTACATCCATTAGTTGTATCATTCTGAGGTCAGGTGCTTGTTTAGAGGAGATTGAAATATTTTGTCTGAAAATATCATTCTTTGACTTCCCGGTTCTCTTACAAAAAGTGGATATTGAAATTGCCCCATCGTTCAGCTATACTTATTTGCATAACACCCGAATGAACAGCCGCAATTTCGCTGTCATTGGCCTGACAGAGAAATTGACATCATTCAAAGTAAAGTTGGAACTGTGGAAGAAGGAAATGTAAGAAATTAAAATGGATTATTTACCCGATTTAAACCTGTTCCTGGAAGACAAAAGGTCAGAACTTTAATCTTGAGTTTGATCACTAGATTCCAGAGGATTTGGCCAAATGAAGTCGGGTGTGCAATCTGTTGGAGATTGGCTACTTGCAACTTTGAGTTGGTCTCCAAAAAGAGCTCAGTGAAGACATTGAAGGGTCAAGCCACAGTATTTGTGGACATCAACGTGGAAACTATTCGTTATCATATACCATAGGAAGGATAAAGGCCCATAGTTTCGAGAATAGTTCATGATTTGTCCATAATATTAATATTAATTATTTATTTTTTAGTAAACATTAAATAATTTACATTTTTTGTATTACGGAATGAAAATAGTATTTTTTTAAATATCTTCCAATAACTTAGCTTAAAATTTTGTATTATCTCCATTTTTATAACTTATTACACAATAGTTATTACCCATATTTTGGATTGTAACCTTTCATTTAACTTTTGGGAATAAAACCCAAGCAATTTGAATTTTCCTTCCGCAAAAATTTTGAATATTTTTTTTATTTTATTTTTGGTATTTTTGTCACACATTACCAGTGTTGATTTTTTATCTGCTCTTTTTTTACTTTAAGGTACACTAGCTCTTGAATACTAAGCCAGGGGCATAGCTCTATTGCTAACTTAGAAAATAATTACTACATTTTTAGTTACGGAAGGAAATCACAAAAAAAAATTGGGTTAGTAAACATTGCTTGTAGGCCTACCTGAACTACAAACACTTTGTTTTTGGCAGGGCCTGAGAATTAAAAACATCTCGATTATATATAAAGATTTGAAAAATAATGATGAATCTTAATTTTGGGAGATTTTTTAATACTTCATTATAAGAGTTGGCTAAACTGCATTCACATAACTGGGTACTTAACTAGTGGAGATCGTTCAAATAAAGAAGAGGTTTTTGTAGTTTAGTTCAAAACAGACAGTAAATATTTGAGTTCAAGATTCCTAGAAAGTTAGTTGAATCCACTTTATAACTCGTCAGTTAGAATAGTACAGTGAAAAGGCTATTATGGCTAGAGAGAGAGGGAAAATAAACTCTCATTTAGTAGAAGAAGATAAAAAAAAAGACTGAGCCCGAAAGATTAAAAAAACGGTTAACATTTGAGAAACACTGGAGTGGAGCAATAAGCAAACTGAAGCAATATGAAAGAGATCAGAAAATAGGACAAAAGTTGAAACAAAATAGTGAAAATGCGGCTGCAAACTCTTTTGAAAAAATGTCACCTGCAGTTTTGGGAAAGGCAGTATAGTTTAGGAAGTCTTACCTCATTCTCCAACTAAAAAAGTTGAAGTTATAGGAAAGTTAATAAAATAAAACCTTTGACCCCAAAGACGAATGACATGTTCAGAAAGAAAGATACAATAGTTAATGCAGTCCAGGGTTTCTTTGTTCGGGGCGATGTTAGCTGAAGAAAAGACTCTGTTAAAACCGAACAAGGGCGTGAACAGAGACAG
Organism: Timema poppense; assembly: GCA_902141375.1. Classification (NCBI taxonomy): domain Eukaryota; kingdom Metazoa; phylum Arthropoda; class Insecta; order Phasmatodea; family Timematidae; genus Timema; species Timema poppense. The sequence goes on along the minus strand of CABFOV010006474.1, from coordinate 13,658 downwards.
AAGAGATTACTTTTAGTTAATAATAATAATAATAATAATATTTAGCACCGCGTCTTACTACCCGTTCGGGTTATACGCTTTAAGTACTAATTACTCTAATGGATTAGGAATTGGGAAGGTTGAATTAGAGGAAGTGAACCCGCATTTGCGTGGAGGGAGAGTGGAAAACCATTTAGGAAAAACCACCCCCAGTTCACCCGACCGAGATTCGAACCTTGATCTCCCCGTCCTCAGCAGTAGAGCTCAACACGATAAGCGCGTTAGCCAACTACGCCACCGAGGCGGGTCCTATTTTTAGTTAATCTTGAGGAAGCATACAGTATGTTTATCAATCTCTTCAATTTTCAAAGTTTAAGCAGCTTCGACCTGCGCAAGTAATGCCGCTGAGAGACCAAGAAGTATGTTTGTGTACCTATCACGGAAATGTTGAGCTATTGCTAACCTCATTTAGTAAACTTGTGCCTGATTTACCTAATTCCTTGAATGACACTCTGTTCTATTGAAAATCAAATGTGAATTGACAGAATGTGCTCTAAACGTGGTGTTGAGAATATGGAGCCATTTTTTGAAGATTTCTGCAATAAGGAAGTTGTGTACTATAAATAGGATGTGGATGAAGGAGAAATTACAGCTAAAACATATTTTTCCCAGCAATTACAAGGCTTCTCAAGACCAATATACAACGCCAAACGACAACGAGAGCTGAAAAGATCTCTTCCATTAAATGAAATTGTAATTCTACAAGATTTTGCAGAGAATTATGCAATTTGACACCAGGAAGAAATAATGCAAGCTCACTGGAGTTCTCCAAGTGTAACACTTTTTACAAGTATTGTTTATTATAAAAACAATGAGGGTGTGTTGCATCATATCTGACACTATGCAACACAATAAAGATTCAGTTCATGTGTTTAATGCTGAGATTTTGAACGATTTGACACTGAAACTTGTGTTTAAAAGCACATGTGATCATTATTTCTGTTCAAAAGCAGATTTACACTCGGGGATTTACTATTTCATGAGAAGGATTATGGATGTACTGCAGATACAAGTTATTATGCAACCCCTCATGGTAAAGGGCCCCATGATGGGATTGGTGGGGAGGTTAAGAGAGTTGTGTTAAGGACAGAGCTACGGGAGAAAATAGTTGGGAACACTGCTAGTCAACTTGCACCATCTGTGAATACTATTCATGTATCAGAGGAGAATATTAATATGACTACTTTCAAGGTGGGAACAATGTGGCCCTGTGATAGGTCATCACTTTGTTGCACCAAGGAACAGCTTGTCGGGGATTCTTACGACTAACTCGAGTTTTTAGAAACAAGATAGTGAAGGAAATATTGTTCAAATTCTAACAGCCATTCTTCTGAAGATTGTGACCAGAATCTCGGACATCAAGTGGAATTTGTGTGTTCCTACAATACCATAAGTGAAGATACTCAAGTTTTCTTCTAAAAGACCTGATTCATATTTTAGGTATCTTTGCATTGTACAAGACGTCCTTGAAGACAGCGAATACAAAGTAATGGGTATGAAATCCATGGATACAAACCATACTGTATTTGAGTGCAATGAATCTGACATTTCAGTCGTCTCAACAAGTGATATAATATGCGCCATTCCCAGGCCCCGAATTGAAGGGACAGATAAAGTCCGATACTATTTTGATGCTTCTGTTGATGCCAATGAAGCATAAACTTAGCTCATATAAGATAAATATATTTAATCATGTATAAAATATATTTAAATGTGAAAACATTAAGTGACTCATTTCTAGAGGACATTTTACCTTCCGTAATAAACAATGATATTTTTAATTAATTTTTTAGGTATACAGTAGAACTCCAACTTTCCAGACTCCAATCATCCAGAGCCTCTATTATCTGGATCGATTTGAGGGGAAATACAAACATTAATAAATCGTTAGAAGAACGATGAGAAAGCGGGTCATTGGCCTTCACGTGCCCTAGTTGCCTAGAGTATGTGATGGGTCCAAAACTTAAACGTGTTGTTCTTTCAGTGAGTGATAAATTTGGAATTATAAATCAGTTGAATAGAGGTGTATCTGGTAAACAACTGGCTGAGCGACTTTGTGTGGGAACTTCTACGATTGCTGACACTAAAACTAACAGTGCGAAGATTTTAAACTTTGTGAGCGCATTAGAAAGTGAGGACGGGAGCGCTTCAAGGAAAGTGATGAACGACAAACTTGAGAACGCTGTTCACAAATGGTTCCTGCAACAACGTTCGATTGGACAACCGATATCAGGGCCCATTTTATGTGAAAAACTTGGTGGTGTGACTGACTTTAAGGAAAGCCAGGGTTGGCTACGGAACTTTAAATCTCGGCACGGCATTCCCGAGTTAGAAGTTGCAGGTGAAAAACTTTCTGCGGATATAGAAGCTGCAAATAAATTTCTGAAAACTTTTAAAGCTGAAACTAAAGACCTCGACCCCGACCTTATTTACAACCAACGTTGACGAAACCGGTCTTAGCTGGAGAGCAATGTCAAGAAAAATGTTAGCTTCTAAAAGAGAAAAAACTGCTCCAGGACATAAAGTAAGCAAAAATCGTGTCTCAGTGCGGGTTTGTACCAACTCTACCGGTAATCAGCGACTACCTTTGCTATTGATTGGGAAATAGAAGAAACCACGATGTTTTAAAAATGTACAGAATTTGTCAGTGACATACATGCACCAAAAAAGTGCATGGATGACTGTTGAAATTTTATTGGAATGTTGAGACAAAACTTTCATAGCTGAAGTAAAAAAATTTAAAGTAGAAACAAAAAAATCGGGAAAGGCGTTACTCTTAATTGACAATGCACCAACTCATCCATCAATTGAGCTTCTCGAGGGAGATAGCGAAGACTTTAAGTGCATGTTGTTGCCAGCAAACGTCACGAGTCTGCTGCAGCCCATGGACCAGGGTGTGATTGAGTGAACCTAACGTCACCAGTCTGCTGCAGCCCATGGACCAGGGTGTGATTGAGTGAACCTAACGTCACAATGTCTGCTGCAGCCCATGGACCAGGGTGTGAGTGAGTGAACCTAACGTCACAAGTCTGCTGCAGCCCATGGACCAGGGTGTGATTGAGTGAACCTAACGACAGACACTACCTAAGGCAACTGTTCCTCGGGTTACTCTTGCCCAAGGAAGGTGAAGAAAGTGTTCTGGATTCACACAAGAAAATAACTAATATGAGAGACTGCTGTTATAGGATCGCAGAAGCTTGGAATCAGGTTAAAAGCTTCACACTTAAACAACCTTGTAAAGAAATATACGGCAGATCAACAAAAGAACAACTAGTATTGGAGAAGCAAAAAGAAAAGGCTAATGAACTGGAACAGGAAGTGAGCGGTGATGAAATTGTGAACATTGCTAAGGGGATCTCTGGATGCTCTGAATGTGATGTTGATGATGTGCGACTCAGATGATTCAGATAATGACAGATGACGAGATCTTAAGAGAGGGTTGTGGATGAACAACAAGGAGATGAAGAGGACGATGACGAAACTGGTGAAGGGCGGAAGATGAAACTGGTGAGGGACGGAAGATGAAACTGGTGAAGGGACGGAAGATGAAACTGGTGAAGGGACGGAAGATGAAACTGGTGAGGGACGGAAGACGAAACTGGTGAAGGGACGGAAGACGAAACTGGTGAGGGACGGNCGGAAGATGAAACTGGTGAGGGACGGAAGATGAAACTGGTGAGGGACGGAAGATGAAACTGGTGAGGGACGGAAGACGAAACTGGTGAAGGGACGGAAGATGAAACTGGTGAGGGACGGAAGATGAAATTGGTGAGGGACGGAAGACGAAACTGGTGAGGGACGGAAGACGAAACTGGTGAGGGACGGAAGATGAAACCGTTCCTACGCATGGAGAAGCTTTTACATTTTTTGAAAACGCCTTAAAGTGGATGGAACGGCGACCCCAATGTGAAGGTGTACAACTGCTTGCTGTCAAGCGCCTGCGGGGTCTTACGGCACGAAAGCGAGCGACTTCTTCAAAGCAATGCATGCTATTCGAGATATTCCAAGTAAAATAGAGTGGGTATATACGTATTACATTGTACAGAATTACTAACATAAATTTGTATACAATTAATACTGTATTTTAGTTTTTTATCTTTAGTGTATTTACATACTCTTAACATAATTTTAATAGTACATTACCTACATGGTGTCTACTCAACTTGACCAATGGAATTCACGACATTTTCCCTGATTTTCTTTTGATCTTGTAAAATTTTTCTAAAATTCCCGACTCAAAAATATGTCACACCCTTCTGACCTCTCCCCCCACCCCCTCCCCCAGTTTTTGTTAATCTCTTTTTATTAATAATAATAATAAGTTTAAAAATGTAAATGAACAGTTTTTTATTTGATCAAAGTCTATTAGGAATTATAAAATATATTACACTGTTACAAACAACAAAATACAGTTTGAATCACATTGTAATTTACTGTTGTAATGATTAATATATTTCATATTTTGAGTAAAACAACATTTTCCCGGATATTTTTTGTAATTTACCAAATTACCAACTTATTCTCGTTTTTTCCCGGCCACTTCAAATTCCCGGCTAATTCCAGTTTTCCCTGATTTTCCCGGATGGAAGACACCCTGTACCTATGTTTGCTTAGTTTGTATCAATAAAAATTGGGTTTTACTTTGTTAGACATCGTTTTTTCTAAATTATTCCTGAATTACATCCAATTATCCGGATCGGCCCAATCCCCAATTAGTCCGGATAGTTGAAGCTCTACTGTATTTACTTGTTAAATATTTTTGTTTACGGTGTCAAAATAAGCCTAATATATGTGCAGTTTAATAAATAATATATCATATTTGTTTGCTTCCAAAAGGAGCAGAATTGTTCATTTCATCACATTCTTTTGTTATAAAGATTACTTCTATTTCCTTCCGTAACACTAATACTTATTTAAGCAATAATATCAACATTGTGCTATTTTTTTATTTGGTAAAAATTGACCACTTTCTAAAAAATATCTTCCTAACTTACCAAAATAAATACTGTGGCTTGATCCAGAAGAAACTTTGAGTCACAGTTTCCAAAAACCAAGTCACTTTGTTCATTTTGGATAAAAACCTACTCTAGGGAACCAAGTTATGAAAGTGTTGCTTCAGTTTTCGACAACCTGCGTATGTGAAGCTGGCTAGTCTACACTTTGTCATGAAAACTGATTAGAGGCAGACTACAATCAGCGCATGACTTGAGATGCAGCCTTTCAAAGAGACGGCCGCGATTTCAGCCCCAGAGCAAGGCCAACCAGCTCACGCAACATATGTAACCTACAGTTTTGTTAAGGTTGGAGTTTTCAATTGTCATGTCATACAATTTGTTATTTATGCCTTCCTAAGAGTGAGTATAGCTACCTAACATCATAATAATAAATACAATTTGTTATTTATGCCTTCCTAAGAGTGAGTATAACTACCTAACATCATAATAATAAATACATTTTGGTGGAGCTCCCATACATAGCTGTACCTATTGATTTATTAAATTTAATACTAGAAATATTTTCTTTAATTATATTAACTTACTACACCATGATTACATTTTATAACTGTTTATTAGAAAATATCACAACTCTATATAATAATACATAATTATCACATTTAATATTGCATTAAGACTTTTTAAATTCAAATTAAGACACACTGGGTCGTGAAGTTTATCAGTTCTAGTTGATTTTAGGTCTTGGCCGAAAAAGGTTAAGAACTCTTTAACTAGTGTATTGATGAAAACTTTTAACTACGCTACTAACAAATTACAAGCTTCAGTGGTAGTTACTTGGTTATAGTTGCTGATACGTAAAGTAATATTTGATCCATAATGAATCAATTGTGTGGATGTACCGGTATCTAATTAATAATGTATTTGTGGCAATTACTGTCCCCTTAATTTTATGACAATATGAGCAGGTTTAGTTTTAAATATGCCTGTCACAGTGCAATTATAAAAATGTGTAGAGTAGTTTTAATTACCTGTATTAGTATTATCCATTAACGACTTTCCCATTGCTAGAATTTTATATACGTAAGATAACTTAAATATGAAAAAAAAATCAACTTTTAACACGTTTTCCAACTACTTAGAAAAATCTTAGAAAAATAAAAAAAAATTATAATCATAGTTATGAGAAAATTTTTTTACAGGTATACCAATGTTTTTATTTGTCGTTCAATAAAAGTGATCCGTTAATGGCGCTGCATGATACATCAACATTAGTAGTTTAGACCTTACAAATATAGTGTAGTGATACAAGGGATTCGATTTTAGTGCTAATTGTTGCATTCGCTCTAGCATTTAAGAAGCTGATAAGGTATGTCTTGATTTATTTTAAAATCATAATGAATGCACAACTAATAAAGAATAGTGAAACGCTCAAAGTGCGCAATTCATGATAAAGTATAAGCATTCGCAATGAAACGTTTAACTTGCCAACCACAACGTTCGTTGAATTGTACGTTTTGAAACTTTATATATATATATATATATAGTAAGCTTGCTACCGTACATTTGAAGGAGTCACATGTTCCTATCTTCCTCAAGTTAATTAGTACAACTTGAGGTACAATTTTCTCAGAAACTATAAATGATATTATCTTTTTTTGTCTATACGATCACGTTCTTGTTAATATAACCCAGGATTTTCAAAAATATGTAAGTATGCTGTGGATTTTTTTATTTATCTAAGATAATGCAAAAATTCTAAATTTAAAGTAATATATTTTCCAGATAAATAAGAATTTTACAAAGATCTCTACTTAAATGTGTAGCTTGTTATAGCAAATAAAACAAAAAACATATAACTATAGAGAGCGCTTTTACTGTTCCCGAGAAAAGTGTACCTTAATGTGAACTTTTTTAAAAATCAGGAAACGCGTTTAAAGATGTGATCACTATGGTTATCCCAGTTTATTTACTTTGGTTGTACTGCAACTGATCTTACCTTAGTGCATCCCAGCTTCATAGGCAGGGCTATCTGGGTCCTCCTCCTATACGTAAAGGTCCTCCAACCTTATTTTGACCAAGATGGTCTTCTGGCAACACTTTTTTTTTCAGTTTCTTGGATTGATTTTTTCGCTTTCTTGATTCTTAGTTCATACATTTTTCCCCATCATTTTGAAGCAGTTTGTCCTAGGGGAAGTGCCAAACTTATTTATATAGTTCACATTTTTTGGAAAGGTTTCCTTTATTAAAAATAGCTACAGCTTCATGTACACCAAACTATAGATTATCGGTAGTCTTCTTTATAAACGCTGATTTTGGAGTACGTGACCAAATCATACTATTTAATGATTATTTGGGATATTGTTTCCCGTCATGTAAGGAGTTCTGGGTTATATAAATCCTAAACAATAGGCATTATCTATTCTATGATAATGCTTGGAATGTGTGTTTGGTATGGTCACATAGTTAATTGGTAGCCAAGGACTTTTGGTACATGCACCAGCGATACACAAATTTAGAGCACCGCCCGTTTGTGGGAGATTCATTGGTAGAGGAAATGTGTAAGTATCTTGCCCGTACAGCATTTTTAAACTCCTCTAAACTAGAAAATGTTTGCGAATAGAAATTCCATAATAAGTCTATACCTTATTTATGGCTGCATTTGTGAGACGTCCACTATCTCAGGCCCTTTTACTTTTGAATTTTCCTAGGAACGTACCTATATGTTTCTGCACATAGCTCACACACTTTAAATTTCCCAATAGAAAAATCTGGTCCATATAGTTCCACTCCCAAAAATGTTAGAAACAAAGCACTATCTCCATCAGCTAGGTAATATTTATATCGGATGTTGTACAATGTACAGAGCTTGAGACTGTCGAAACATATCAACCACTCCTTATACTTCCATACAGCCACTAACCCCTGAATAATTAGATACAAAATCAGAATTATGTTCTCTTTGTAATTTATTTTTTGAACTTAACAAATTTTGTTAAAATCTTTACATTAAGAGCTTTGACCATACTCACACTTATGGTGGTTGCCACGCCATTTAGAGAAGCGTGCACCCGCCTTTGCCACAGATCTTCAAAATGCTGCAGTAATATCTTGATCATTATCAGTTTCCTGTATAGTCTTTTCTGCATCTTGTCTCATAAACTCTGCACACACTTCCTTAGCAACATTACAATTTACAAGCATGTTCATCATAGTATTTGAAAAAAAAACAAGAAGGGTGCGGATAGCCGCCATATTCATTGTGCCGCAGACATCTTTCGTAGCTTGTTCTCCTTTGACAATGCATCTAAGCGCGTAGACTAACCACGCATTTATCACAGCCTTACCAGTAGCTAGCCTGTTACTATTTTGTTCAGAAACATCCACTCCATAATTATTACATTTAACATTAATTTTTACACAAGATGGAGAGAGATCCTCTGCATTTCACGCCAACTGCGATTTTAGTAATAAAACCTTCCATGTTTTGTAGGCTAACTATATTGTTGCATACGCTATTACTTTCTTTACATAGTTAATAAATAGATATGTTCCAAACTTCTTATTTGATAAACTTTCATTTGGGTGGCACCATGACGTTGTTGAACACCAATCAAAATACGTATTACTTTACCACAAGTTTCAAAACATCTCCATGTGAGTTGCAATGAACTTGATTAATCTAAATAATCTTTATTTATAATATTTTCATTTTAAAACATAAATGTAGTAAAATATTGTTATATTAACACCAGAATGTATTTATATTGGTTAAATTAATGACCCTAAATTATACAAATATGATTTTGATAAATTTTATGATGTGTAATTTTAAATATTTTACTAATATACCTAGTTATGAAAACAATATTCGTTATAAATATAGTGTCATACAATAAAGTAATAGTTAATGGTATTACTGTAGGCCTATATAAAATTAATATTATTATTAAAAGTATGGTAATATAGTGTATTTAATTGGCTTTGAGTCTACTAACTCCTTTAAGCATTGGCAAATATAGCTATTAGTATACCTAATCATCACTTTCTTAATACATTCACAATCGTTTGTATCCTGTGGAATATTACAGTGATGTAGGTAGTTGGTAGCATTGTTTTGGAAATGAAACGTTATGATGATCTGTGAGAGGGGTGACTTGCGAGGTGTTGTGCGACAAGATAGGAAGTGTGAATGGTAAAATAGTGGCGAGTATTTAACATTGGCGATGAGGACGGGACTAGTCAAATCTGGTGTTGACCAAAATCAAGAAAACAAGTATTCGAGTTTACAAACTTACTAAGTGCATCCCGAAATTTAAGACCTGAAACGTTAATCCCAGGGAAGGAGTCTATATTTGCATTCAAAATTGCTGACGACGGAGAAACCACTACCATTGGCATCTTGAGGGAGTTTACTTTAAAAAATGACTGGTCTCTTTACAAACTTAGGATGGAGAGTTTCTTCAACGCTAATCGCATCAAGAGTGAAACCAAAAGACAAGGCCTGTTTCTCAATGCATTGGATGAAGATGCTTTTAAGTTAATGAATAACTTAAGTGTACCTAAAAAGCCAAAGGAGTTGAAATACGATGCACTCGTTGAGTTGTTTGACAAGTACTTTCTGCCTGTCTGTTTTTGCTGCGAGATTTAAGTTTTTCAATGCTAGTAAAGAGCCTGAAGAGAACGTAAATGAATGGCTGGCATTAATATGGGAATTGGCGTCGAATTGTGAATTTGACATTCATCTAGACTTTTCTCTAATAAATAAGTTTGTTTTAGGAATGGGTCAAGGTTCCATTCGTAATAGGCTTTTTGAGGAAAACGCCACTAAGCTGTCGATTGACAAAGTGTCTTCACTTCAATATCGGTGATCAGATATTAAGATAAAAAAGGAGTCAGTTTGTCACATATATACAAGGAATAGCCAAAGTAGACAAATATGTAAACTAAAACAACACCTGGTTCCTCTAAAGGGGTTCCTTGTGATGTTTGGGCAGGTTATAATCATGCCTCAGAAAACTTAAGTATCGTGGTTACACATGTAATATTTGCCCACAGATTAGACATTTAGCAAGGTTATACAGAAATAAGGGTAAATCGAATAACATAAATAAGAAGCAGTTTTAGTTTAAAGGGAAAATTAAAGAACGTACACACGTTTTATCTTAAGATATCAAAGATGATAGTTAAAGCTGGTACAAGATTAATGAGGTGTAAGAAGAGAGCCTGGGTTATCATGTTGTTTTGAAGATTAACAATGAAAGCATTACATTTCAATTTGATACCGGGTGCTTGAGCACAATAGTACGGTTGAAATTGTTTAGTGAAAAGTTCCATAATTTAGTGCTAACTCCAACTTCAAAACCTTTGTTTCATATTTCAAGGAAAAATCGATCCTGTTAGGTACCATTAGTGACAAGGTCGAATATAATGGACAAATTTGTCCAAACCTTCAATTTTTTGTGGTGGAATTGGATGGACCATCGCTGCTGAGAAGGGCCTGGTTTAGTGAATTGGGATCTCGTACTATAGGAACCAACCGTAACAATATGGTGTAACCGGTGTTCTTCTCAGAATACAACACGCAGCATATGATTCAAGGAATGTCTCGGCAATTTCCAGAGGTTTTCACAGACCGTCTTGGTAAGTTTAACAAAGAAAAATTGTCATGGTCTCTGCAGCAGGATGCTAAAACTAATTTTATGAAGGCTCGTCCAATCCCACTTGCTCTTCAAGGGGGAGTTGCCACCGAAATTGACAGACTTTTGAAAGAAGAGATTATAGAACCTATGGACTACAGTAATTTTAGATCGTCTATAGTTCCCGTAATGAAAAAGGGTGGAGGAATTCGAATCTGTGGCGACTATAACTTGACTTTAAATCCATATTTACAAGTGGATCAGCACCCTCTTCCTAGGATTGAGGACCTGTTTCACAAAGTCCAGGCCAGAAAGGTGTCTGTGCAGCTCGATTTGTCTTACTTTTATCAACAGTTTGAGGTAGAGGAGACATATCAATTTCTCACGACAATAACCACGCCAAAAGGCTTGTTCAAATACACTCTCTTGCGCTTTGGGGTCGCATGTGCTTTCACAAAGTCCCAAAAAATAATGGACACTTTACTTGATAGTCCATAAAGAAAGGCCAGGTCATTGTGAAAACCATAAATTATTTAAAGTACAGGTAGCCACAAGCTGTTGAGGCTAATTTACAACCCTTCTTCCAGTGCAAGGATGAACTCCATGTTGAAATAGATGTGCTGCTTTGGGGGTATCAGGTTGTCGTACCTATAGCCCTAAGAACCGCCGTACTACAATAACTATATACAACTCCTCTGGGCATCGTCAAGACCAAGGCTTTAGTACGCTCATACGTTTGGTGGCTGAAACTAGGTGAGGACATTTCTGAACTAATGACATTATGTCCAGCCTGCAACGCAACCAAGGATAACCCGCCGAAGACTGAATTGATGCCGTGGAAATGGCCAACAAAACCACGCGAACGCCTGCACATTGATTACCTAGGACCTTTTTTGGGTAAATACTATTTGGCCATCATAGACGCTCACGCTAAGTGGCTGGAAGTGTTATCAAAATTGTCCATGTTGCCAGCCACGACCATCCAGTTTTTGCGGCAGGTTTTTGTCCGATTCAGCCTACCGGTATACCTTGTCTCGGACAACTAATCATTCTTTGAAAGTGAAGAATTCCAGATATTCCTAGGGAAAAATGGAGTCTAATGGAAACATGGACTCCCATTTTGTCCAAAAACAAATAGTGCCGCTGAGAATACGGTAAAGACCGTAAAGCGATGTCTCCAGATAGGAATTTCCTCCATCCCAACTTGACGCGCCCTTACAAAGGTTCTTACTCGATTATATAAATTCTCCTCATGCAACCACCGGGATTTCACCAGCTCAAGCTTTGATAGAAGGGCAGTTGAGGAATCATCTGGACCTGATTCACCCCCTCCAACATCAATTAGAGTACAGAAAGCTCAAGATAAACAGAGGGAGGCCTATGAGGGAGTTATTCACAACACTAGTCGTTATTATGGGGGCGACCAAGTCTGAGTGAAGAATTTTGGGAGAAATTAATCCAAGTGGGTCAGTGTAAAGGTGAAGCAAATACTTGGACCTCGACGTATTCGGGTTTATGTTCCACACCTAGATATGACCTGGATTTGACATGAGGACCAATCAAGAAAGCCACCCATAAGCACTGATTAAGAACAAGGGCGAGCACCGCTTGAAGCCCAATGCCCAAATAATGTTGAACCCTCTCCTGAGGACACACCGGGTGATCCGGATATGAAGCAAGAACACCGAACCCCTGCAGCTGTGGACCTAAATAATGAGGAAACTCCTGATGTAGGTCCCCTTGGAAGAAAGCCCAACTTGGAAGTGAGTGGTTAAACTCCACCAGATTCGCGCTCTCGGCGGGAAATTAAGGGGCCACCTCGGTTGGCGAAAAGTTGCCATGCAGACGTTCAGAAATCCAGCCATATTTAATCAGTGATGCATTATTTAAAAATATGGTTCACTCCAAAATGAAGTCAAAAGATTCCAACAGGGCTATGTTTGCTTGACAACACTATTTTTAGTTTTAATAGTATAAATAAAATCGTGAAAAGGTAACATTAGCACATTTTCAACGACATTTTAAGCATATTTATGTAATTATGAGACTAGGATCGATGTAACAGTGCTCTAGATTAAGCCTTCCTCTAAAAATACTGTATTTATTTGATAAGCTCACAACAGAAAATTTTAAATTATTTGAGGAATTTTTGTAGTTTAGAAGCTTCAAAAGCGTACGTTTCATACTGGATAGTGTCGCCACCACGCCACTCACTTGATAGGAGGAGAAGAAAAGAAGGTTATGTAGAATACTATAAAAGTGTGTTTTATTTCACCTTGTAGGGCTGGGGAGGTTAGGGGGCCGCGGTGAATTATCATTGGCTTGAGGGGGTCTGTGAAATGGAAGAGGATGGGAACCACCGATATAGAAAATCTAGGTTTGTGTGGTCTGAGTGAGGGGTGAGATTTTTAGAGTTGTTGACTTTTCTGTACTAATTGTTAGGCCTACTAATAAATTTCTAATAACAATTGGTTTCATATATAAAATACTATCACCCTACTACCACAAACCAGGGGTGTTTATGGTGAAGGGGATATTTATAGTCAGGGGCCGATTAAGGGTATTGTCACAAGCGGATAATAATTCTGCCACCCCCCATTCAACCCCCTAAAATCGTGGTGACAATGAAATCACTCCTGAGGTCTTTGTTGACGTCTGCGATTTAATCAAATTGTAAACATTACCACAACATCCATTACACTGGAAAATTGTTATACGAATAGTCATGAAACGAATTATAAAGCTTTAAGGGCCCGGTCAATGGTCGTTGGAAGTGAAGAGTCGCGTCAGCGCCAGACCCCAATTAACGGTAGCAGAAGCAAGCAATTGGGTTTTACTTTGTTTCGGTGGCTCAGTCAAATCGACAGTGTTGCCTGAGCTATAGCCAACCCTCACCCTTCCAAAGAGAGGGCCTGCACTGGGATTCCGGATCTTTTAGCACTATTTTTCGTGGGGTTGAGAGACAATTGTCTCTCTATGCAAGCCAAGCGCGATTCCGGATCTGTGGTTGAGCGAGTTTCTGAATGAT
>CABFOV010006473.1:0-34529 GCA_902141375.1 Timema poppense | reverse complement strand
CCGACCGAGATTCGAACCTCGATCTCCCCGTCCTCAGCAGTCGAGCAGCTCAACACGACTAACGCGTTAGCCAACTACGCCATCGAGGCGGGTAATGGAGTAAGGATGAGGAAGAATTTGTGGGTGAGCTACCCGAATTAGCGTGGAAGAAGAGTGAGAAACAATTTAGAAAAACTAGCCTCAATATACCTGAATGGGATTCGAACGCTGATCTTCCTGTCATCAACGGGCCAGTATAATATAAGAGTGACGCTTAGACCATTAGGCCACTGAAACGGGTAATAAGGTGTTACTAGATCTACTTCCACGCATTCATACGTCAAGTCATGTTATCTGCAACTGTCACTTCCGATAGATATTATCAATAACTATAAAAATAACGCTAATAATATAGGTAAATAATGTCAATGTTGACCACAAAAAAAGTTTGTATTTTCTAAAAGGTTCTCTAAATGACCATTTGTAAGAAAATCAAGGTACACATAGGCTCACGTTACAGCAGACGCACTCCAATTTTTCAACTTAATTTTATTACAAATCTATCAGCGATATATTAAAGTACTAGAATTGCACGAGAGTATAACAACCTTCTTTATAATGTGTTTTAATTCGTGGTTCACTCATATATTTCTATTTTTGGGGGTAGAGGGAAAAGAAGTGAATGTATTGACGCTATTATTTCTGTACTTTTTATTAATTTGGAATTATAGGGGCCCCTTTTAATGTGTATGAATGAATAACTTTTTAACATCATATCATAAAACTTGTTCTAACATTTTGCTCTTGCTTTCAACCACATATTTCTTGCTCTATATTATAGTAAAATGATTTAGGTCTTCATTACAATTATTTGAGATTATGGGGTATTTAAAGGGGAGGTGGGTAGCCATTACTATGCCATTGAAGCTTTATTAAAACAATTTTGAGCAAATCAATTTTACACCAAACTTAAATACTAAACACTTAGATATTTCCAGCCAAAATACATTGCTACCATGGACTATGGCCTCAATATACCCATAGGTTGTTGAACTTAGCAAAAGGCCCACACCTTATTTAATTATTAGTGAGGTCGTTTAAATAATTATCATTGGCTATTTAAAAATAATGCATGAAGTCGAATGATTGAAAATAATCCCCAAATTTAAAAAAAAGTTCTTCTTAGTATTTGGTTTTGACTAAAGCAATGATTAATACTGTTTGAAATTTTGAAGGCAAAAGTTTTATTCAAAAACTAGGGATCCTTCAAATCCTTAAGGATCTTCGAGATTCGTAAAAATTTCAGATTCAAGACTCCAATGATTAAAAAAAACAATTTTTCAAGTGAAATTTGTTTTAGGGCTCAAATACTGCTTAAGGGTGGTTTAGAACCAATCATAAATATAAGATGAATTTAATAACCAGGCCCCAGACTAGTAATTTAACACTTAGCCGACTGTATGAATGTGATATGGAATGGATTATAAGAAAGAATATTAACATTTAGTCACAGTATGTATTGTCTATTGTCCCATTATATTTATAGTTCCTCTTTTGTTCATAATTTTTTCCAAGATTTGGATTCGGATTCGAGATTTGAAGGTAAATTGGAGATTTGAATTCATAAAATAGCGGATTTTACCCAAACTCTGTTAAAAACTACTCTCTTTGGAATGATAATTTATCGGTTCTCTGTCTGTAACTGTATTTCAGAACGGTTGGACACCTCTCCACTGCGCCGCTCGGGCCGGTTGTTTCGACGTGGTGAGGCTACTAGTGGACTCGGGGGCATCGCCCAAGTCTGAAACCAACTTCGGCAGTCCCCCTATCTGGTTTGCAGCTTCTGAAGGTCACAGCGACGTCCTCAAGTACCTTATGGGCAAAGAGCACGACACGTACAGCCTCATGGATGATCGGAGGGTAAGAGGGACACAGACTCGACTTTCAGCTTTGTTCACTTTAAAAAACATGTAATTATTATCAGGACCTGGATTTTGACGACATAAAAAATGACAAAAAATTACCTATAAAATGACTAACAATTCTAAAAAATTACTTCAAATTTTCAAAAAAATTACCTAAAAGTATGAACAAAACCTTTTAATAAATGCGCCCAAATAAATCAAATATGTACTTTAGAAATGTGAACTAAAAAATACATATGGAATGAAAAGCCTTTAACAACTAAACTCTTTCATTCTGCTAAATATAACATTTATCTACAAATATCTGCTTCAGAAGTAATGGCTACCCCTTCGCAACGCAACCCTCTCAAGTCTAGTTGCAATATCTCCAGCAATGTATATTTTACAACCAAACAAGTAAAGAGGATACGAAGTTCATGGCCTACATTATCTTCTCTTTCTGACAAATGTGAGTTGAGATAAAATAATGCATTTATAAAATATTGATGGTATTTAAAAATATACTTACTCAACGTGAATGTCTTAAAATTACTCAAAAATACCTAAAAATGACGCAAACTAAGAACAGACTGCCTAAAATTCCTAAATGAGAAAAAAAAGCTACCAAAAAATCACCTAGAAAATATACATTTCAACAAGAGGATCATGAACAGAGCGTATGTACTTAGGAGTATTGTAACAAAAAAAATATGACATGTCGCCAAAATCTGAGCCCTGGTTAATATTTACTTAACCTAAATTGAAACTAATTAGGAGGATGCGTAAAATTAGCTCTGAGTATAAGTCCACAGTCCACACCATGTATAAAGAAGTGTTGTATAAGTTCCCACCCCCTCTGCCCCTCCTCACTGCGTCTTACTACCCATCGAGACTATACCCTTTTCATTACGCTAAAAGGGTAGGTAGAATTTAGAGAAAATGTACCCATATTAGCGTGGAGTGATAAAACATTTGTGAGCAACACCTGTCAGTACACCCGGTTGGGATTTGAACCCTTTTTTCCCTGCCGTTGGCAGTCCAGTCTAATACAAGGGTAATATTTAAGACCATTTGACCACCAAAAAGGGGTTAAAAATAATTAAAAGCTCGTTTGAACACCCTTAATACAACTCTTAATATAAAAAGAGCCCAAATACTTGAGGGGTGTAACCTGGGTACAAGCCATGACGAGGAAGGAGCGCTGCTGCGTGAAGAGTTGCGACACTTATAAGAAGTTGTTCCTAGTCTTTATGAGCCTGACATTTAGTCTGCATGTCTAACGATGCTGGTCAAAGAGGTCAATTATCTACTTTTTAACTAGCACTAGTTCATGCTTTTCAACTAATTTAAACACACGGTTTGAGAAGGGTGAGTTTTAAGAAGAAGTGCCAACTTTCAAACATAGATAGAGGCACTATAAAAACATTAATAAAAAAATACCTTCCAGAGTATCTAGCCGAAAGTCGAACCTCAACTTCCCAGGTGTGAACATAGCACGCCAGTTAAGCAAGTTAAGGCTTGAGGACGTGTAGTCAAAGTTTACCATGCAGGATACAATTGGTTCGGCTCCCTCTCGTCTAAAAACTCGACAAATCAGATAACGAGTGATGCTGGAACTTTAAAGACGAAATAAAAGTGTTCACTCTCCCAATTGTTTCAGTTTGTGTACAACTTGATGATCTGCAGCAAGAACAACAACAACAAACCCATTGAGGACTTTGTCCTGGCCGCGCCCGCCCCGGTTGATGCGGCAGCCAAGCTCTCCAACATTTTAATCAACCTGTCGACCAAAGTACGTTGTTGATTGTCTTTGCATGGTGCACCTTCCTTTGTATTTGCGATCAGTTGGCACTTTATCTTTATGATCTATGATCTTTCATCCTTTCGAGACTCTGGTCTTTGATTTCCGAGTCTCTCTGATTCGAGTGTGAAAGGTGTTAAATGGGAGTGTGTTGGAAATATATGAGTCCATTATAAACAAGAGTTCCGGGCTGATATTATCTCGATGACAGAGGAAACAAATTTAGAAATTCAGTGTACAAACATTTCTTGGCGTCTCCTCCCTACTGACCCAGACAGGGTTCTCTCTAATTAATCTTGGGAATAAGTATTATTTTGGGTATGGGTGTGCGAAGCTTTGAAAGGTCAACGTTGAATGTCAAATCTCCCTCACTTAAAACTTTGACACCCAAAAGAACATTTGCATCTTTGAAACATTTCAAAGGAAAGACGAAAACATTGATGTTATGAACAGATTTGAAATATATTCATAAATATGATAATTTCTAGGACGGTTACTAAACAGTAGTTTAACACCACACACATCTTTTGACTACTTGATGTGGAGCAACATTGCAAAACAACAAGTTTAAGCACTTTTAATCCATATTTAATTTTTTTTTTTTACTTCAAAATTTATAAGACTCCTTACTTAGTATGAACATTACCAAAAAATTCAGATATGTTAACAAAAAGTAATGTAGTGCGTGCGCTTTGATCCATTTTTCTCTACGCCTTTCTCTTTATCTGGATGTACTCAAGGGATAGTTTAAAAATTAAAATTAGGTACTGCTATGTGACAACAAAACTTTATCTTCAGCTTCACTTGGCATTTAAAAGGTGAGCTTAGTACACCCCTAATTTTGGCGATGTTCACGTTACCACTGTTTTCCCTGTGTGTCTGTCAGGAGAAGGAGCGCGCCAAGGACCTCATAGCGGCGGGCAAGCAGTGTGAAACCATGGCCACCGAGCTGCTCGCGCTGGCCGCCGGCTCCGACTCGGCAGGGAGGATCCTCACTGCCACCGACAGGAGGAGTGTAGAGTTCCTGGATGTCCTCATCGAGAACGAGCAGAAGGAGGTCATCGCGCACACCGTAGTGCAGCGGTACTTGCAGGCAAGACTCACCACACTATAAACGCACCGCACCCGTGCAACGGTACGTTCTCTCCTGGATCAAACACGACCTCACGTAATATTTCTAGATCTCAAACTATTTAGGTGATAAATTCATCACAAGTTGCTAAGCGTTCTACCTCAGACAATTGTTGAGCCGGTGTGCTCTTTATGATGACCATCTACCTACAATCCGATTCTGATAGAAAGAAATATTTGGATACTTACAATAGTTACTAAAATTATTTTTATATATTCATACATCACGTCATTTTATCTGAAACCGTCACTTTTGATATTATCAATAGGTGTAGTTTTACAGCTTAGACCATATGAATTAAGTTGCTTAAAGTAAGTGGATCCACAGTCGCATGTAGAAAAGACAAGAGAACTATGTTTAATAAATTACACCCAGTGCAAAGATTTGAACCTAGACCTCACCATCATTGCTGACCAGTAGTAGGTTCTATAAACACAGCACAGTATTTATAATGATATGCCATGAGATCATTAATGGTTGTCAGTGTCATCTGAAGCAGGTATTAGGAGGGGGAGAGAGAGATAAAACTACCCTCGGTTGAGCAGGTCATGAATCAAACTCTAACTACCTGGGTCCAAATATCACGCACGCTATGCCATCCCTAAATGGAGGTAAAGCTTTCACGCCCCTAGCACCTATTCCTAAGGCATGGAATCCACTACACCAGCGGTAGCGTAGACACATGTACGAATGATTAATTATTTAGTGCATGGTCTGAGATATGATCTGGGTACCTCAATACAACACTCGATCTCCCTTCCCACAGGGATGGGTGAGAATGTTTGTGCTTACAATATTTCAGTGGCATCCTTTTTTCATACTCTGAGCACAAAATATGTATTTTTTTACTTTAAATCCAAAATTAAATATGAGGAGTTAAAACAATAACTGAACCTTAAATTTCTTTTAATATATTAAGCCTGTTAGTGTTTTTTATTAATTTTTTTGAAGCCCCGTGTCTTATAACTCGTTTAGGTTGTATACATATATACTAATTAAAGCTAATGTATTAGGGATGAGGAGGGTTGAATTTAAAGGAAGTGTATCCACATTCAGAAAAACCACACTCAATACACCTGACCAAAATTCGACCCTTTAGCTCCCTGTTATCAGCAGTCCATTCTGTTGAAAGAGTGACGCCTTAGACCATTCAACCACTGAATGTTGTACTCATATAGAATACTATAGGTCTCACCAATATTTCTTTACAAACACTTTATTTTGTTTTGCAATCTAAGTAAATTGAATGTCATTCGCAATCTTTTTTTATGGAAAAAATTAGGTTCAAGCTAAATCTGAACTCTTTTATAACTCCAAAAAATAAAGGATTATTGAATCTTATCTTCCTTGATAGTGAGATCTAATTAATGCTTTCAATTACAAACATTTTCTTGGACTAGATTTTTAAAAGTATAAATTATAAGGTATAAGAGGTATTGATTTCAAAAATTATTTCTAAAAATTATCTTTATGTGTGTATAGTTATTGTTCACTTATTAAAGAATAGAAAGCAAAATATGAACAG
Organism: Timema poppense; assembly: GCA_902141375.1. NCBI lineage: Eukaryota > Metazoa > Arthropoda > Insecta > Phasmatodea > Timematidae > Timema > Timema poppense. Next base: position 28,188 of record CABFOV010006473.1, on the reverse strand, counting down.
GGGAGAAATTATATTTTTATAGCTTGATAAGTTAAGTTTCTAGAATATCTTTCTTGTCGCATAGCTTTACACACTCAGGACTCAAATGTCCACGAGTTCAAACCCAATCGAAGTAAACAGATTTTTCTTGAACGATAAAAATATGTAGCACAACTTCCTTTGTAGGAGAAGTAAAGCTGTTGGTCCCATGTCGATTGTAGCTTGGAAAAGAACCCTGGAAGGTATGTGAAAATACCTTTTCCGGTAAAATTGGTAGGCCTTTTTGCAATCAATCATAGAAATTCATTGTGGAAGGCAACGGGGAATCATCATACTTCCCGAACTAGCCTGGTACATGGGATGTATACCAGATGGTGGAGGCAACACTAACCAGCTGAAGGGCTAAGTGCATACCCAGATATGGATGGATAGAAATCACATCAAGCCAACCTTCAGGTTGTTGACACTAAGAAGAATTGTATGCCCACAGTGTAATGAATTAATGAGGTTGAGCAAATAACAAATTGAAAGTGTCTATAGGCCTACATTCCTTTATAATTTTTGAAACTCTTTGATTTTTCCAGGTTTTCCAAACTAAAAAACATACATTTTCCCAGAATTTTAAATGCAAAGTTATAAATAAATATCTTAAACTTTTGACAAAAAGAATTAACAAATAAGTCTATGTCTGTGCTATTCACAAAATCGTAAATGAGTTGAAGATAAAGCTAATATTTTACACCGCTATATGTTCTTGCAGTTTGTTTTTTGAAAATTATTACAAAAATATCTGAAAACTTTGTTTTTATTTTAAAAGTTTCCTGAGTGTTCCCCGTTTTCCGGGTATGTATCGAACCTGACAATTTAATGTATTGACAATGAATCTAGGTGTATAAGTAAAGCCAGCCTCAGTCTAACCTAATCTGTGTTTGTTGTGAAACAGGAGCTGTGGAGAGGAAGTCTGAGTTGGGCGGCGTGGCAGACGATGCTGTTGTTCTTCTCCTTCATCTTCTGCCCCCCTATCTGGATCATGTTCACAATCCCGCTGGGACACAAGTTCAACAAAGTGCCCATCATAAAGTTCATGTCGTATCTCACGTCGCACATCTACCTCATGATGTTCCTCATGCTGGTGGGGATAACTCCGGTGTACCCCGTGGTCCGTGCCTCGCTCAACCCCTACTGGTACGAGTGGGTGCTACTAGTCTGGCTGTCTGGACTGCTACTGTTCGAGCTCACCAACCCCAGCGACAAGAGCGGACTGGGATGGATCAAGCTCGCCGTCCTACTGTTCGGGATGTTCGGGGTGGCCATGCACGTGCTCAGTTTCGCAGCCATCAATCGGATGTACTGGCCGACGTCCTTGTATTTGAGGAATCAACTCTTTGCGATATCGTTCCTATTTGCATGTGTACAAATATTAGATTTCCTATCATTCCATCATCTGTTCGGACCGTGGGCCATCATCATCGGGGACCTCATGAAAGATCTGGCGAGGTTTCTCGCCGTCTTGGCCATTTTTGTGTTTGGGTTCTCCATGAACATTGTCGCACTGAATCAGCCTTTTAAGAACCTTTCTGCAAAAGAAGTGAAAAAAATGAAACCCTACGATGGAATTCCATTTGCAGAAGGTATAGTTAATAATGTAATTTAAAATACTATTTTCATATAAATTGTTAGTTGTTTGGATATAAAAAAAAAGACCTTGGAAAGCTTGAGAATAAGAATTTCTGCTTCTGTAAAATATCCTAAAAGTCATTTTCATGGGAAAATGGAAATAGCCAGTTTATTTATAATCTTAATCAAAGCAGAGATGTGAATTTTAATCAAAATCATTAAATCCAATTTTGAGAAAATAGATTTTTTCTATTTTCACTTTTTATTAAACTACTCTTAATTTTAGGGTCAAAAAGACACAAAGACTGCATTGCGAAAAGCACTTTTTAGGGTTCGGGGATCATGACACTTTGTTATCCATCAACATTTCGGGTTAGATTTTTTTTATGGTCGGAATACTTTACCTTTAGTGTTCGAAAAGTTAAAAATTATATATATTTGCATATAGCTTGAAAAATATTGGTTTTATAAGAATATTTTTCAAATAAAAGATTTGTATTATAAATAGATAAGTAATGATAAGTAATTTAATATCTCAAATAGTTTCGGAGAGATAAAAAAAATATGAGAATTTACACATCAGACCGGAGCCCCTAAAGCAATTTTGCAAAAATATTTGTTTGGGATTTTTATTAAACGTTTTGAAATGAAATTCAATCAAAATCGTTAGTCGATTTTGAGTAAATCGATTTTTTTCTCTTTTCGGGGCAACCCTATGAAAACCCTAGATACCAAGTTTTAGCCCATTCACTTAAATAGTCTAGGCTCTATTCCGAGGTACAGACAGACAGATGGTAATTCAAAAACCACTTTTTTGGATTCGGGAGTTCATGAAATGTCAACATTCATCAAAATCTCAAGTTCAATTTGTTTGACGATCACAATACTTTCTCTACCTGTAAGATAGCGAGAAAGTAAACATTTATAAAAAATACTAAGCTAAAATATCTTCAAGAATTGATGTCAAATAAAATAAAGTTTTAGCAAAAGTTGTTTGTTTTCATGTAGGATAAAATGTTAACAAATTAATAGGTTTTAATTTAAGAAATCAAAGTTGGCCTTGAAATAACCTTAGAGATGTCTACCAAATCAAAAATAGCTAGTATTCAAAACATTTTTTTCTAAAATGCTTTGTTTCCAGGATTTTCTGGTGTCTCAACTTAAACTCCTTCGCCGCAACCACCTTTCCGCTAATAATGCTGTGTGTACTGGGTACTACCCAGCAAACTTCTAATTAAATTAGGCATCTTCCTCATTTATCTACATCACTATCCATATATTACCTACATACTTACTTACTCTATGAATAGAAACTCGAAAGTTCATTGCCACACACACACACAAAAGTATGCTACCTATACCTATCTTGAGCTAGTTCTATCCAGTCCACCTTATTACACCCTATCTCTTTAAGGTCCACTCTAACATTATCCTATCTGCGTCTAGGTCTCCCCAAAGGTTTCTCCCCATTAGGCCTACCAGACAATACCTACAACACGGTTCTAGATTCTCCCATTCGCTACGCATATTCTGTCCACCTTAATCTACAAGACTTGATCATCCTAACAATTTCTTGTGATGAGTACAGGTTATGTAACCCATCATAATGTAACCTCCTCCACTCCCCAGTATACTCATCCCTTTTAAATATTAAGGAGCTAATAATATTATGTATTACTGACGATAAGGTGTTTCAATTCCGTCTTGAAATGTTGGTGGACATTTGATGCAGGTAATTTGACAGAGTTCAGTAACCTAACAAACGAGTTGGACAGCTTCACCTCCGAACTGGACATCTTAACTTCTGAAGTGGACAGGTTCCCAGGAAAAGTTGACATACGGCCGGAAGACATAGCCACGTCTTCGCCTGTATATGTAGATATAGACGTAGATTCGGAGTGGTTAATAAACAACTCTGTGCCGATACGACCGATACCTTACATGAAGGCGGCCTATAACACCGTCAACAGAGTCAGGCCTGCGATTCCACCCCATACAGTGGTGGTACCGGTCGAAAATGAAACGAATGATAAAGACGAAGATTTCAGTGCCACACTCATTAACGGGAGCCCAGGTAGTCCTTAAGTTAAACAATGTGTGAAGAGCACCGAGTGTTTTGAAGTGTTTGACACCCACGTTTTAAACATTATTTTTTGTTGGTTGTTTCTCAGGCACCTGGCTGGCTTACCTGTGATATTATCGTTTGATGTTTTCTGGGCCTTGTACTAGAACCACTCATATTCCACCTGATGAATCCCAAATCAACATATTTAACCAGGAACAGGCCACAAGCCCTCTAAAAGAGCCTTGAAGGTCACTAAACACTGATGTATTAATGCTCTCTACCGTAGCAGATTTTTTTAAGGATGATTTTAAAGACATTGTCACATACCAAACTTATTTGAAAACAAAATATCTGGGTTGGTTGCATGTTTACACTAATGGGTAAGTAGAAATCATAGGAAAAGCAACAACATTTACATGGAAGGAAAGTGGGAAGCCATTTATGGAAAAACTACCATTTTAGTGCATCGGTTGAGGGATCAAATCGAAACCTTCTTATCACCAGCAAGCCGGAGACAAGATTGGCATCATTGACTGCGTGCCCACTGATGTAGGGCTTTTCATTGGTAAACTCCAATGTTTATTCAATATCACTTCATTTGACCTTAGGGTCGAAAGTCAGATATGGTGTCTACCATCGAGGTCAGGTCGTAAAGCCACGATGCCACAGTAGAGATATATGCTGACACCATTGGCTGGTTAATATTTATGAACTAGTTTGTATCCATGTGAATATGAAGATGGGCACAAAATGGCCATTTAAAACATCATCAATGTATTTATTTAAAGAAAATTATATAGTTGGGTCAAATCCACAATTTTACAAATTCAAATCTTTTTTTACCTAACATTTTACAAACATTTTAAATGTTAATATATCTTGTAAAAATGCATTCATTATACATAACCAGGGTCGATATTGTGATGAAATATTTTTTTATTTTTTGCATCACATTAAATACTCATAGGTACGTAAACTCTGTTAATGATTCCCTGGTCGTAGAACTATATTTTATAGGTCTTTTTTGTCATTTTTAAATTTTAAGTCATATGTTCTTGGTTTTCATCATTTTTAGGCATTTTTGAATCAGTTTAAGGTATTCGTGTTGAGTAAGTATATTTTTTTAGACTATGAATTTTTTTATAAATTGATACTTTTTAAACTCAAAGTTGTCTGAATGATAAGATAATATAGACCATTAACTTTGTATCACAGTTGTCTGAATGCGAAGATAATTGGTTTTAAAAAGTGGTGCATTTGGTTTTAAAGATTAGCGCATTTGGTTTTAAAGATTAGCGCATTTGGTTTTAAAGATTGGCGCATTTGGTTTTAAAGATTGGTGCACTTAATTTTAAAGATTGGTGCACTTAATTTTAAAGAGTGTTGCACTTTGCTTTGAAGAGTGATGCACTTGGTTTTGAAGAGTGGTGCACTTGGGATTTACTACGATACACCATTTTATCAGTGTTCCAATAATATACACACACACCCACATATATAAATACATACATTATTTATGGTGCTTCTTATATATTTTATTATTCGTTTATTTTTTTTGTATGGCCTTAAAATATGTTATTATAGCCTACACCCTAAGCCTAAATCTTACCCAGGAAACAACTAAACTATTTTATATAGATAAATAAAATAAATAAATATCTATATACACATATCATTTTACCAACACAAAATCCTGTCTATAAGCTTGTAATCTTCTAGATTATTGTTCGTTTAAGATCTAAATATCAACTTACCCTTTTTGTATATTATTATAACATAAGAAATAACAAATATGAATATACTTTTCAAAAAATTGTGAGAGTAATACAGTTTTAAACACCGTCATAGATTTTTACCAGACTGTGTGTGTGAACGGCTATGTAAATAATTTTGAGTAATTAATTACATTGATCAAAATAAGTTAAATTTGTTTTTCTTATAACTTGAATGTATTTTTTTTTTACAGTGTTATTAGGATATTATTCTACAATATGAATTACTAATGTATAATAATACGTTGCAGTACGAATCAGCCCACTGGAGTCGTTTGAGTTACTGTTTTTCGCTGTGTTTGGGATGACAACGCCGACAACACTGCAGAAGGAAAATCGCCAACCAGAGTGGACAAAGTACCTCTTCAAGGTAGGTTTGATGTTGCCGCTTGGAACATGTCATCAAACATTGCACCAAAGGGACCTTGCTGTTTTATCGATTTTTCTTTTTTAACGCCGTATTTTTCTACCTGTTCAAGCTATCTGCAAATGTACTAATTAAGCTAATGTGTTAGGGATGAGAACAGTTGAATTTAGAGGAAGTGAACCCGCATTTGTGTGGAGAGAGTGGAAAACCATTTAGTTAAAACCATCCTCAGTTTACCCAATTAGAATTACATTCAGCTCCAATCTTCCCAACATCGGCAGTCCAGTCTATTGCGAGAGTGACGCCTTAGACCATATGGCCATCAAAGAAGGTAGCTGTTTATCTTGTGAAATATTAAGACTTTTTGGTGTTAAAACGCGAAGCAGTTCCTTTTGACAATGAATCCTGGAGTTTTACCAAAATTAGTTTTTATCATTTAAAAAAATAAATGATACCGTATACTCTGAGGGTGTGTAAAAAAATTTCAAATTTCAAAACTAATCAAAGGGAAGCCAAAATTTTAGAAAACAATAAATTTTTCTGACAGTATATAATTAATTTATTGAGTTCTACTGTAATAATTTTAATTTTCTTTTGTTTAAATAAAGCATTTAATTCAAAGATTATATAATGTCAAAGTTAACATTATCTACAGCAAAGCCGCAATTTAAAAAAAACTATTCCTACAGTTCTAATGAACCAATTTAAATCTCTAAATTTTAAATAAAAGCTTATGAATTAAATGTTAAGATGGATTATAAAATTTTATAAATTTTGAGCTTTATCTTTATAAAATGTAGCTATCATTTTTTTACCACCTGCTTGGATTATACGTCTATGTATTAATTAAAACTAATGTATTAGGAAGGTTGAACTTGGATGAAGTGTATCCACATTTTCTTAAAGGGAGAGTGGGAAACCATTTAGGAAAAACCACCCTCAGTATATCCAAACAGAATTCAAACCCTGATCTCCCCATCATCGGTAGTCCAGTGTAGTGCAAGAGTGACGCTTTAGACCATGTAGCCACTAAACCTTGAAAAGTTATCTCTTGTTGTTTATTTTACTTATTTATTTCTACCCTTGCTATTTTTTTAACAGGCGGTGTTTATGATCTACATGTTGGTGTCAGTGGTAGTGCTGATCAATTTACTGATCGCCATGATGTCTGACACTTACCAAAGGATTCAGGCGCAATCCGACATTGAGTGGAAGTATGGACTAGCCAAGTTGATCCGCAATATGCATCGCACAACTACCACCCCTTCCCCACTCAACCTGATCACCTCGTGGCTCGTCTTCCTTGTCAAGATGTGTGGCAAGAAGAGTAAGTACCCTTCTCCCTCAAACACCCCCCCACCCCTTTCACCTTAAAAATAAAAAAAATAAAAAATTACAATGTTCTTAGCTTAATGGTTCATAAAAATTAACTTACCTGAATATTTGCTTACCAACATATGGTCAACCTCGGTGATCTTAGTGTGAAGTTCTCACCTTGGGACCTGATATTTGTGGGTTCGAACCCAGCCGAGGTCGACGGATTTTTCTTGAGCAATAAAAATCCATAGACCAACTTCCTTCGGAGAGGAAGTAAAACCGTCAGTCCATTGTCAATTGTGGCTTATAAAATAACCCTGGGATGTATGTGAAAATACTTTTCCTGACAAAATTGGTAAGCCCTTTTGCACTTGCTCGTATAAAATATCATGTGTTGATATAATCAATCGGTTCATAAAATGCACGTTATGCTATGTTTAATATATGCTTTTTGGGTGTAAATGGCGTGTGTAGGTGTATCCTTGCCCCCTTCATAGGGGAATACTGATACACCCTTTCCCCAAAAAAACCTTTGGTAATAGAGCATTTAAAAATTAATCGTAGTATTATGAGATAACAACAAAAATTGTTTCATTGACTTTGACTTTTCTTTGAATGGTTCAAGCTTCACTTCACATTTAAAAAGTGACCTTCGCACATACCTAGATATCAATTGTATTTATGTAAAGGAGTTTAATGGAATTACTGTTGGTGTATATAAGTAATGGTATTTCTCCTATTTGTGCTTTATAGTGACAAAGCGAAAGAGGCCGAGCCTTGTGCAGATAATGGGGATACAACAAAGTCGAGTGAGTCCTCGCACAAAGATGGGCGCCAAATGGTTGCAGAAAGTCAAGAAGGGACAGGTTGCACCAAAAGGTAATAAGGCTCTCAATATTTAAATTTTATTTTAAAGGTTATGAAAGTATTAGTAGTCGAAATAAAGTCTAAATTAAAATATATTTTTGTTAAGGAGCAACTTTACATAAATTAAATATTATTATTATTATTATTATTATTATTATTATTATTATTATTATTATTATTATTATTATCATCAGCACCGCGTCTTACTACCCATTCGGGTTATACGCACTTACGCTAATGTGTAATGGTAGGGTGATTGTGAGATGAAATGGAGGACCCACAGTTTAACGTGGAATCCGAACCACGGTGGAGGCCTGGCATTCCCCACATTCACAAGATGTCTTGTCAGAGGTGAAGGAAGGGTTTGGTAATCAGATAAATCATTGCCTGTACCAAGGATTGAACCCCGGATCCCCAACACAGAAGTCCGTCACCTTACCCCTAGACCACCAGGTCACTAATTAAATATTGAAATGTACTGTATTACATTGGAACTATTTATCAGTCCCATCTAGAATGTCCAATGTATAACTTTAAAGGTATGCCTTATGGGTACTAAAAAAATAATAGTAGTTTCATATTTGAGGGAGTCCCTCCTTGATTGATCCTCCGGTGGGGCATAAAATAATTTAGTATTGGTTTGTGTCCTATTACCCGTGTATCAAAATTTCTGTTACTGAAAATGAGTGCACATCAGATTCCTCAAGTAAGAAACTAGTAAATAATGTTTCTGTCTCCATACAATGAAAATAAAATAGATGGGCCCCTTGAATCTTGGAATCCTTAAGTATATTCAATTTCAAAGATAAAAAAATTACTATTCAATATTCGAAAAATATATAGTTTTTAGTTAGAATGAATTTTTATAGTTTAAATAATATTTAATAGTACTATTGGTTTTGTTATATGAATATGGTGAGGTAAGCCTCTTGGCCCAAGGAGGTTAGTTCAACATATTTATATAACAAACCCAACAACCAGATCCAAGATGTTTAATTTACCACTAAATGTGTCATGTTGATCATGTTTTCCAATATTTAGATTCAAGATTCGTCCATAAAATTAAAATTCAGATGTGGGAAAAAGTTTATTCAACCTATCTTTAAAATAAAGTAAACTCAGAGTTCAAGACGAGAAAGTTCCAGTTAATAATGATTAGGGATGAGCAAAGCTTCAAGATGTAGAAGTCAAAGTCAAACTCCAAATCATCTTCGCTTTGACTTGGCTACCCACAATATCCTTCCCAACTTCGAAACATTTCAAAGGAAGAAGAAAACTTTGAAATATTACGAACAGATTTGATTTTTTTTAATCACTGTGTCTAACAATCTGTTCAGGTTATATGCATATATAATAATTACTTAAATGAGGTAGATGAGTAAGGAAGCATTTCAGAAGTAAGCTAACTGAATTCATTTAGGAATGCAGGAAGCCATTTATAAAAAAAAAAACACCCTCAGTAGACCTGACCGGGATTCAAACCCCAATCTCCCCAATATTAGAAAACCAGTCTAACAAGAGAGTGACACCCTAGATTATTTAGCCACTGAAGCTGGTGATATGAAATATCTCTATAATATATGACATATTTCAACTTGTAATCAACCCACTTCGGTGGCCGTGAGGTCTATCACGCTACCCTTGGAGTAGGCTAGATTGCCGATGATGGGGAGCTCAAGGCTCGGATCTTAGTCGGGTGTACCAAGGGTGGGGTTTCTAAGATGGTTCTCCACTCTCCCGCCACACAAATGCGGGTACACTTCATATTAATATAACCTTCCTCATCCCTAAAAACCATTTTCGTAATTAGTACATAAGGGTATAACCCGAACAGGTAGTAAAATGTGGTGCTAAAAAAAATCTTATCACTTTTTGAATAGCTACTCTTTATTTTTACCTAGACACACTTAATAGATAATTTAAAATTAAAGTTAGTGCTATGTTATAACAACAAAAACCTTATTTTCGAATTTGGTTTCAACTTTTCTTTGCATGTTTCAAACTTCTCTTTGACTTCGTATTTAAAAAGATTACCTTCGCACATTTCAAACAATTATGTGACCTTTTGTCAGGTGTTTACACTATTTTTACTAAGTGTATAGCCCAAGGCCAAACGGGTAGTAAGGCGCGGTTTTAAATTTTAAAAAAGTATACGCCCAACCAGAGTAGAACTAACTCTTGGTATTAAAAAAATAGTGTTACCATGTTGTTGTTTTTTCAGACTCGGTATCTCTCGGTGTAGTCCACCTCAGTCCCCTGGGCTCTCAGATGAGTTTCAACAACCTCCAGCGCATCGAGAACGTGGCGGATTGGGAAGTGATAGGCAAGAAATACAGAGCATTGATGGGTGAGATTGACGAGAGGAGCCACGACACAGGATCGCCGACAGAAGACACAGGAAGCGACTCTGAGAACAATAACAATAACACCTGAACATGAGGAGAGAAGAATGAATCCAGTCACCAGTGGGCTCTGCCTCTCTTGAGATCACATGTCCCGTGGTCCCCAAGGGGAGGAGAACTGACAGCAAGATGGAGACCAACTTTACTCAAAAGCTTCCTATAGTGAGAAATTACTTCTCAAACTCTAACAAACTTGTGCCGTAATATTGGTGAGGCTATGTGCTTTAAAGAATACCCAAACACCTTAGAGGAACTTTGGTTCAAATCTCGATCGGATTGAAGCTAATTAGGTGTTCACTATCATTGCATGATTCTACCGAAATATTAGTCCCACGTATGTTAAATGCCTTTATAAAACCATAACACTAATATTATGATAGTTCATGACACTTTCCCCTTGATGAAGGAGTGGAGAAAAACTGCAGAAAGAAATGAATGGTGGAGGAAAGGGATAAAGATGGCGTAGTGAGAATGGTGGAAACGTTAGAAAGGGTGAGTGGTGGAAGAAAGAGAAAAAGGGAGGAGGTGTGGAAGAAAGAGAAAAAGGGGAGAGTGGTGGAAGAAAGATAGAAAGGGGGGAGTGGTGGAAGAAAAGACGTATAAAGAGAAATTATTGGGACTCACATCAGTGGACACATGAACTAAACATCAGATCTGGCCTGGTTTGCCTGGCACAAGAATGTTCAAGTTTAAATCCTAGCCAGATGTACCAAATGTGGTTTTTTACTAAATTGTTTCTAGCTCTCCCTACACACAAATATGAGTGCATTTCCTCTAAATTATATCTTCCTCATACCTACCCCATTTGCGTATTTAAAATATATAAAGCCCAGATAAGTAGCAAAATGTGACGGAATAAAAAAAGGAAATATTGAAGAAAAATCCCTAGTAAATAATGAAATTTAATTTAATGTGGTGCATAATTTAAATGTTCTCATGGTTTACATGCCTATCACAATATTTAAAAAAAATTAAAAGCAAGTTTTTATATTAATTTGCATATTAGCAAACAATTTATTTATTTTGTTGGTAGGAGATAACTAAGACTTATGAAATAAGAAACAAAGTTAATTAAAATGAAGGTTTATTTTAGAATTGGGAGAGATCTTTTTAGAGCTTTTCAAATTTCTTCCCTTTAGAGGGTAGAGTGAAACAGAAAGATGTGTGACTTAGTGACTCACTCATCACTGTATTTCCCCGTTGGCCTGTAAACTTGAAATTTTGTTTGGCAAGAGGATAGCGGGATTTTCCCATACAACCAGAAACATTCTAGGATTGGAAAGTTTCAAAATGGGGCCTATGATTTAATAGTTTTTATGTTTTAGATGAAATACAAAATTTAAAATTTGGCTGACAGGTAGAGAGACAACTTTAAATAACCAAATAAATGTTAAACATTGACATTTTTAAGAATGAATTAGAGAAAAGAGGCTGTGCGTTCAAAATGTCAAAAACTAATAGTAACCAACTATTTTCCTGTGTGGTCAAAAACTGACATTCGGCAGGCAGGTAAAGATACTACTCCAAATTAATATTAAGACCTAAAAACACCAACTTTTTGTTATTAGGTCTTTGGGAAACGAGGGGGAGAAATGATTTTGAATGATGATAATGAATTTTATGATTGTGCTTAGGTAAATATTGCGTTGTTAATGGGCTGCATTTGTTTATTCACACAATTTGTGAACAAAGTATTATTTAGTCTCGAATATCTTATTAATTTCATTTTATTAATTACCATGATTGGTTTGTGATTGCCAGAGTTAGTTCAGGATTGTACAATGAGGAACTATCAAAAAGTGGGGAGCCAGATGTTGCACGTTTTAATTTTATAAAATTTTGAAGCTGCTTAACCATGCAAAGAACGGGTCAGACTGGTAGTAGGTCCATATAGATTAAACTGTGTTCAAGCACCATGGTTTAAAAAATATAAATATATATATATATATATTTCCAGATAAATGACACTTCTTGATAACGAACAACTTTTTAATCCTGGAAACCGGAAGGTGTCTGCTATTTAGAGTAATATCAATACATATGAAAAAATACAAATACTATTCCTAAGACAATGTTAATTTTGACTACAAAAAAAAAGTTTCTATTTTCCAAGAGTTCTCTGGTACCAAAATTATACTATTCTTACTCTCTCCAGCATTTTTTACAGTAGAGCTAGATTGCCATAAGATTGTGTTAAATGTATATTTTAAAAAATAGTTTATTTGTATGAAATCAAGAGACAATTTTTGTTTATCATAATTTATACTGTTTTCCCAAACACAAGAAAAAGACTTGTATATGAGAACTCCCCATCAGAATAAAAGTTGTGTAAGTTTTTTGCTAACTCTCACATAAAAAGTGGTTTATTGAACAAATTAACTGATCATTGTCATGTAAAACAAATATAATTTCACAGGCATTTAGAAACATCTTTGTCGAAAGAATGTTCAACATAAAAATAGTCCTAGCAACTAATCGAGCCATTTTCATTACTTTTTATTAAAATTCTGAAAACAATGTTTTCTACCCATTGCAATTGATTGTTTACAATTAATTATCAATTAGTTATTTAATGTGGTGTGTTTCAAGGTATCTCTATGACGTACTTTACAACTTTGCTATACGTATTTTAATGTTTTAAGGTTAAAATGTGACAATATTTTTGTGTTTTTTCAATAAAATTTAATACATTTTCTGAAATGGTCATACTTATAGTGAACATGTTAAACAATATATATTTTTTCAAACAGAGAAAATCAAGTGAAACATTTTAAGTGACAACAAATGCTTACAGCATAAACAATTTAAAGTGACAAGATTTGTGTTTTAAATAATACCCCTGTTTCTAATCAGCAGCTGTGGATAAAATCTCAGAATTGAAACATATTTCAATTAAAATAATGTAGGTCAATAGGAGTATTCATTTTTTATGACTATCAGTGTTGTTAAAATAACTTTTTCTACATGCATAGTCACATTTTCAAAAGAAGCAATTTTATACGACAGTTATATCATAATAAACATTCTAACTGTAAATAGATTTTTAAAAATGTGATATCACAGTGTAATACTTATATAGTCAAACAATTATTTTTGAAACTGTAAATAAATGTAAATTGTGTGTACTAACGATTTAATCAAAGGTAGATTAAAATAGGATTTTCAGATGAATAAAGATGGCTGTTTATCATTTATCCCTTAACCAAAGTACTAAAGTAATGTAAATAAAAGTATTTCTGTATTAGTCACAAACCGGTATTTATACAAATATATTTAAAAAATTGTTAACAAATAATTTTTTAATATAATGTTTTATTTTTCATTTTGTCATAATTTAAATTTAAATATCTATTTTAATGTTAAAGAAACATAAGTTTTTAAAGATAGAGTATGACAAAGAAAATATGCTTTGTTTCTAATAGCACAATAAAATACAGAAATAAAATTAATTTATTTGTTAAAGTTTACTCATATTTACTTTGTGTTAAACATACAAAAAAAAATTATCGGTGGTTCTCTATAGTTGTGAAAAGTGGTCTCTTACCTTACATGACACAAAAATAAATTTAAGGTTTTCGAAAACAAGGTGCTTAGGAAGATATTTGGTCCATGAAGGACCGATGCTACTGGAGAGTGCAGGAGGTTACATTAGGATGTGTTACATACCCTGTACTCATCACAAGAATTTGTTAGGATAATCAAGCCTCATAGGTTACGGTGGACAGGACATACAGTGTGAATGGGAGAATCTAGAACCTTGTTCAGGGTGTCGACTGGCAAACCCAATGGGGAGAGATCATTGGGAAGACCTAGACGCGGATGTGAGGATAACATTAGAATGAACCTGAGAAATATATGACGTAATGAGGTAAACTGAATAAAACTAGATCAAGATAGGTGGTATATTTTTGTAAGTGTGGCAATGAACTTTCGATTTCCTAGTGCCATAGAGTAGTTACCCCATCTATGGAAAAAGGATTAAAGAAAGGGAATTTATAAGAAATTATCAGAATTTGAGTTAAATAATAATGGTCTAAATTGGGAAAAATCCTGTGCTAGTGTTAAATTAACTATCGAACTTCATCCCCTCAAATCAGTCAGACCTACTTCTGTAAATAATTAAGTTACTTTATAAATATCTAACAATATAATTCCCCGCTTTGGTTGTCAAATGGGAAACTACATTATTCTCACATTAGACTGGATTATCAATGGCAGAGAAATTGGGGTTCAAATATTGTTTAGATTTACTGAGGGTAGTTTTTCCTACGTTTTCCCACAATCAGATGCAAATGTGGACATATTTCCTCTAAATTCAACCTTACTCATTCCAAGTCCAGAGGTGTAAATATGCAAAAAGCCTGAACAGATAATAAGATGGGTTACACAAGAGAATCTTAAAAAATTGTAATTAGAATCAAATTATTTTAGTCATGTAATTTTGCGATAGTTTATTTATTAAAAACAACATATACTATTTACATAATTTGAATATTACAATACAAATTTATTTCTGAGAATTTCTCACTCTAGGTTTCCCTGGCATCACTTCATACTCATCATATTTAGGAAACGATTCCATTCCTTTTATCTCTTTCTCTACTACTTCGAAGTCTTTAGGGTTACTAGATTTTTCCCTGGCTTCGATTTCAGCGGCATTCTTTTTCTTAAGCTGTGAAATGGCGAAGTTTCTCATGACCTCCTCTTCCAGGGGAGGATCATTCCGCCGACCTCGCAGCCACGCCTCCCACTCAGCAGGGATTTCTTGCTCAAAGTTCTCTGGGTTCTTGGGTGTGAACCATCTCTCCGCTCGTCTCTTACCTATTTGAGGGTTCGGCGGAATTTCAAAATAGTTGTTTCCAAGATAATCTTTCCCAATCTTGTCGCCTTTTATTTGTTTTGGTCGAAGTGAATTAACAAAGTTTCTTATTATCATGGCTAGGATACTTCTTCCTTCTTGGGCCATCAATAAAAATAAATATCTAGAGAAAAAAACAAATTATTTAGCATACAAAAATGATTGTAAAAATAACTTTTCTTATTCTTAGAAATAACTCTATAAGGAAAACCTCTCTTCGCTTTATGAGGCAATTGCATTATATTTGGAAGAAGGTACAGGAAAGGTGATGAGTTCCGATAGAATGAGACCTAGGTCGGGGGATTGGGCGGTGATGATCAATTTTCTTTAAGAGACATCCATTACCTCTTTGTCCATCGGCAGCAGTGTAAAGTGTGAACTGTGTTCTTCTTTTCATTGTAATTCATTGTAAAGGCCATATTGTGTTTGTCCCCCTTTTATATGTTTCTATCCACCTGTCCTGTACCTTCTTCCAAATATAATTCCTAGAAATAATTATAAATTTACACTCAGTATTCAACCTGTATATTATAAATTTTCACCTCAAATGAATTAAAGCTTTAATAGTATTAATAACCTACTTCGGTGGTGTAGTTGGCTAATGCGCTAGTTTTGTGTTGAGCTAGACTGCCAAGGATGGGGAGAGTGAAGTTTGAATCTCACTTGGGTGAATTGGGAGTGGTTTTTCCTAAATGGTTTTTCATTCTGTCTCCACGCAAATGTGGATTCACTTTCTCTAGATTCAACCTTCCCAATTCCTAACTCATTAGCGTAATTAGTACTCAAGTGTATAACCCGAACTGGCAGTAAGACGCCGTGGTAAATAAATAAATTGTATTAATTCTAATCCCTTTAGTCTTGTGAATAATTCCTTGGATCTAATGAGGTTAATGTGGATGCTTTGCCACAGGCAGATAAAAATAAATGTATCATGCATCAATCTTGTCTGGTTAGGCTTAATGATAACAGGAAGGTCAGGATTCAGACCCAAGTCGGGTGTACTAAGGTGATTTTCTTAAATCGTTTTACCACTATTTCTGTGCAAATGCAGATATATTTCCTCTGAATTCAACCTTTTATTGCTATTCTATTAGTATGTAAGCAAATAGCACATATATCAATAAGATGTGTATAAATAATATATTTTAAATTTGTCAAAAGACGCAGCATCAGAACATTGATCTTGGCGTATAGCTATATAAAATTAAATCTAATAACTCTTTGAGATGTCAAATGTTTCTTTCTATGGTGATCCAACTATAGGTGCACATGTATCATATTTACAAATTGGTAGAAAAGTACAGGACCTTAAAACCATAAGAATAAAAGGAAATTAAAACCGTTATATATTTATGTTAATGAAGAGCTCATTCCAAAAACCAGTTGTCAATTTTTTTTAATTTACAGGAGAGCCCAAAAAACTAGTAACCAAACTTATTGGGATTTTTTTATTTCAATTTAATCATTAACTGTTCAAAATAGATACAATGTCTTCGAAGTTACGTGCAGAAATTAAAAATTTACAAAAGTTTGATTCCTACAATTTTTTTACTTTCGTGTAAATTTAAAAAATTGGACCAAAATAGTTTTGGTAACGAGCTCTTCTTAAATGTATATAGGATAAGCAGAAGTGGATTCAAGTGATCTCTGGTGCAACATAATGATGATAAATGACAATGGCGAGGGGATGTCCATAGGTATGCAGATCACTGTGTAAAGAGGCTATTGGTGGACTGAGTAAGAATTTGACAGAGACCAGCCGCAAAATGTTTTGAAAGTGACCGGAAAATGAGTGTCATAAAACAATTCCTGTCCCTTTTGTATTGTCAGTTCACGCTTAGTAAATTACAACAAGGAACTTTGTGTGTTCATATTATTTCATGGGTCTCAACACAAACGTAGCACAGAGAAATAATAGTAGAACAGGACACAAAAATAAACCCCGCTCTGCTATCATTCTTGTGTCCTGTTTATTCTATTATTTCTTTGTGCTACGTATGTGCATGTGCTGGGCCCTACCATGGTCATCTACAGTTACAGGCCAGAGAATTGACTTGGCAACGTCGCAAGAACTCAGAATAATGGTCCTACTTGCGGCAGGTATCGAGCGTACAGCCTTCACTGATAGAATAAGGCAATTGTTAGTATTTGGTGTCTAGTACAGCCATTGTTTGTATTTTTTAACAAATCATTTACCATGATTATTAAGTCGTATGTCTGTATATACATTACATAGATTACTGTCGTGTACACATTTTAATTTAATGCATAAGGCTTGCACGTGGAATATATTCTTCTTGAAACATTTCTATTTTACATTTACTTACAGTATTTTTACATGACCAATCTAAGTCTATCAACTAAACACAAACATTGTAATGTTTGTTTCATTAAAATTCACAGCATATAATGGCCTTTTAAACTTAATACTGACTGTACGATGTCACAAAAAACAAATGAGAAGTCAGTGAAGAGTTGCAAGTTTTCACCTTTTGTTTGTGGATTTTGATGCTAAATTGCCTTTAATTATTATGTCTAGAGGTTATGTGGAATAGAGCACTAGGCTAAATAATGGTTTAAATTAGGAGGGATAGCCAGCACACTTACCTTGGTGATACTGGAGTAGAAATTGTTTAGATATAACACTAAAAAACACACAAACACATTTTTAAGGACAAGCTTTCACTGTCACAGACAGCTTCATCAGGTCAAGAGAGTACACTGATGCTTTTGGTTGAACTGTAAGGTTGTAGGGACAGTCAAATCATTGAATGATGTACCCACAGTACATTCTAAGTGAAAGTAGTACACAAGGAAGCTGGGATTCTTGGTACTTATTTCTATAGGAAATGAATTATTCTTTAATTATCGATAGGTCCTACATATACAACAAGAAATTTAAATTTCAAATATTAACAACCAATATCCTACAACAGGAAAATTTTGATTTTTTTTATCATTTTAAAATTAATGCAAAACTGTATAATTTATCTTTACAACATTAACTAAATAGATTAAGAATATAAATAACAATTTTAGTTTTTCTTTTCCGTTTTGTGTTAACATGGGTTGTTAATGTGTTTCCAGTTTTTAAATAATGGGCTTCCTATGAAAATCAGACTGTGTTCTATTTAACACTATTACCCATTCCAACTTAACAAAACCTTTAGTTTGTTGACACACAGAATGTTAGGTGTGTTAGGTTGGGGTAGCTTATCATCCTACCCATATAAACTAATGTGCATTACATTGCAGCTTTTGGGTTTCCCCATCTTAAGTATATACACTGCCATTATTATTCATTTAAACAGAATAGCGTGTTGGAGTCCCTTTTCTTTATTTTTCATAAAATCAAATGATTTGAGAATTTGCAAAACCTCTTTGACATTTTCTAATAAATTTACAAGACCCTCTTGTAAATTTTCTAGGCGACATCAAAGAGGTTTTTATATAAGTTTATAGGAAAATAACTATACATATTCAAGAATTGGGTTCAATACAAAAAAAACACTCAAATATATAAGCCTAGCCTACATTAGTTTACAAAAATATATATTGTTAGGTTTATGTCCTGTCCCTTTTTCTTGCATTAATATTTACTCCTGATGTTTCTCTTATCCTGTGTTAGTCCCTTAATGTACTCATCCCAGTTCTTGCTGCATTTCTGTATCTATTTTGTTTTCTACAGTCTGTCCACAAGTTGTGGGCAGTGCTAGTATTCCTTACCCCATCAGTAATTTTTATTTACACTATCCTTCAGTATTTTCAACGCCAGATGGGCAGAGACCGCCCACTGCGAAAGTTTATTTCATTTTCACACCAGGGTTACGTATGGAACCGTCATCGTAACCCTGGTGGAGTATTATTATTTTCTCCGACCGAACCCGGCGACTTGCTCGAACAAGGCCTTTTTATCTATTTTTTTTACTTTTTGTTTTGTTTACATCTGGGCCCTTAGCCTTCTATGTTTTCTTTTTTATTAATTTGTACAGTTGTATGTTTTTAAGGTCCTCGTCGACCCTATACAACCGACAGGACGGATTTTTAATTATTTTACCACCCATGAATCTCTGGCAAACCTACTATCAGATCAGGAGCCCCTTAGGGGCTGGGGCCCATTATTCTATTAATGTAATTATAATGTCCAGTGGCGATCAACAATCAAGAGCCCCTTGGGGGCTGGTACCCATTATTTCTATTATCTGTGTTAAATGTTTTACATGTAAAGATCTGTTTAGTGTTACAAAACAATAAAATCCAAACAAACAAAACAAAGTGCTGATCCTTGATTCCTTAGTCCTTATCACTTCGAAGAAGTTGACTTAGCAAACATGTATCACCCTTACCTAACCTTATTTACCTTTTTCTGCAATTGTTAGATCCACAGATCAAATAGTAGATACTTGATCTGTGTTAACTTGATCCGTGGTAAATACTAATGAAATATCACAGATTATGAAAATCTATCAGAATAATATGTATAAGCTGTAGTTAAAGACTTATGTATCAAGGTGTGTCTATAACATAAAGATAAAAGTGGCAATCTAGAATTTTTACCATCCAAATTTAATTTACCGCTAGTGTTTATCAATAATAGCCATAATGTATATTCAAAGAAGACAAGTAATTAACTTAAAATATTAATTTAATATTACTAGGTGCTGGTATTATTAATTTTGTGCCGAATGATTTATGTTTCGTTTTATCAAACAATACTTTATTTAAAATTGGTTGTGGATATCACTGGGCTGGGTTTGTTTTCATGCATAAAGCATAGCAATTAGATCAATGGTATATTCTTACCCAAAACATATTTTCAATACATATTTTTTTTTTAATTTATCACTACTCTTTATCTTTGATATATATATATATATAACCGGTTGGACATTTAATGTGGCTTAAATGTTCTAGTGGTCGTCTTTATATCATTGTGTAGTAGAGAAGGAAACCTTTGGGTATCTCTTTCTTTCTTCCATACATACAAGGCAATAGGGCATTATGACATCGTTCGCTAATTTGTTTGAATATATATTAAATACATCTATGTATGAGTAGTTAAATGAATTAAATGTGTTTATGAGAGGTTTGAAGAGCACAACTAAGTTTTGACACTTGTGACTTTTTTTAAAATAAGTTAATGCATGCAAATATAGAAATACTTTGTAAAACTCTATAACCTAAATTATCACTTGAACATAAATTTTATTACAAAGTTTGTCATTCGAACAAAATACGTAAACCAGTTTTTAGGTACTTTATTTAATTACAGTTATCTAACTTCATTATAATATGGTTTTTGAAAGCAATTTACTAGCTAAGCGCCAACTTTAAATTTATTATAATACAGTAATACTTCCTACAGACTTATAACGTAAATTATAGTTTGAACGTAAAAATACTATACAAGTTCTGTCATTAAAAACCAATTTAATTGAGTTTTAAGCTACCATTACTTATTTAATTATAGTTATTGAACTTTCAATATAATGTGGTTTTTTAAACCAATAGGTATACAAGCTAGTAACAAACTTTAAATTTATTGTAGTCCTTCTGGCAGAATGTAAAGATGGGGGAAAGCTACACATTTTAATATATGAAAGATTGTATTTATATGTGTACAATATAACCTTTTAAACTGAATTCTATACCTATTCTTTAATGTAAGTGTTTATACACTCAAGTGTCGTATAATAATTAAATATTTTCTTGTTTTATTCAATAGAGACATGTTTTCACACAAGAACATTGAAAGAAACCGTTAACTATGCCCCTATTAATCAAGCGGATGACCAACTTAAGCGTCATGCTTTGGTCCCTTGCAAGGGGTGTGTTTATGTCCATTTAGTATAGTATAGGAACCGTGTTTAGACTATAGGGGAGCTAGTAAAACGCATAAGGTGACCATAAAGCCCAATTTTGAAAGTCAAAAGTGAAACAGTTCAATGTCGTTAATATATTAACGTGAATTATCGCAACAATAATGGAAAAAATTAATTAAATAGTTTCCAAAAGTTTAATCCTGGCTCTAGCTCCAAACAATCTTTGAAAAATGGATTAGATTTATTTAAAGTGGGCCACATTATTGATTTAACCGAACTTCAAGATGAATATTAATCCTTTATAACATCAAAAGATGTAAGGCAAACTCTGTCGCTTTAAGACCGAATGATCTTAAAATTGAAGTAAGTATCTTATTTCACAATACTTTCACAGTATAACTTTAATATGTGCCGACAATTTTTGTTCTTATATGTCATACAATTTTATTTACTTAAGACTTTGTTGAAAATCAAATCGTATTTTTTGTGGCTTGGGATGTACCGTATCCTATTCAGTAATATTTACAAAAAAAATAATATTTTACTGAATATAAGTATAACTATATTAACAGTTGTTTAGAAAGAAAAATCAAAATATCATAATTTTAGTAGCCTAGGTAGTATTGGAGTCTATGTATGCTTGTTGTAGCGTCTAAGCTATAACGTTAAATTCATAACAGGATTCTAAATTACTTTCAATAATATTCCACTAAAACTTAAATCATATGATGTTCTAAACTCACCAAGCTCCATTTCACTGTGAACATCCCAAGCTGACTATCTCTCACGCCACACAACCGGCTAACGCGAACATGTTGTCAAGACTGAGTACGCAAATGAACTGGCCGGGCCAACATTGAGTGTTCGCTAAGGGCGCCGGGAATTGTGAAGTATAAAATTTCCGGCGCAATGTGGTTCCACGTTGCCAAGATGACTGTTATCAGACTTTCCACGGCTTTATCATCACATGTTCCCTTTTCACCATCACACCCTTGCCACCCCTTTTTTCTCCTATGTGTCTGTCTCGTGTGTAACCTCTACCTTCCCTCTCTCTCTCTCTCTGAGCAAAATATATCAAATAAATACTGCCAGGAGATCGGAGGACATCTCACTCTTAGCAGAATATCGATCTTCGGCACGTCTACGTGTTCAACGGATAAAATGTACCATAATTTTCGGCTTTTATATGTCTAGATTCCTTTACGGCCTTTAATGTAGTTAAATATTCAGAATACTTCTGACAAGGAAAATTATGTTAAATATTCAAAGTCCTTCCGACAAGGAAAAGTATATTGAATATTCAGAGTCCTTCCGACTTACGGATATTGTAATTAAATAATCAATGTCCTTCTAACAAGGAAAAGTATGTTAAATATTCCAGTCCTTCCTACTTATGGAAAAAGTAGTTAAATATTCAGAGTTCGTCTAACAAGAAAAAGTATGTTAAATATTCAAAGTCCTTCCAACTTATGGAAATTGTAATTAAATATTCAGAGTCCTTCTGACAAGTATAAATATGTTAAATACTCAGAGTCCTTCTGACAAGGATAAGTATGTTAAATATTCAGACTCCTTCCAGCCTATGTAAATATATAATAGCAAATTCAGAGTCCTTTTGACTAAAAGGATATTTTTTTTAGTCCTTCTGACTTGTGAATAATGGTAATAATTTTGTAAAGTAAATACCTTATATGTTTTCTATTGAATCGAATATATATATATTGTTGATAAATAAAACTTACATTCATCTATTCTGCTCGCTCTGTAATTATTAATCCCTTATTTTATAACTTTATAAATTTGTATTTGAAAGAAACAGTTAAATCTATCCCCCCACAATGTAGCAAACGATAAACCTGAGCGTCACGCTTTGGTCCTTGGCAATGCTTGTGTGTATGTCCATCCAGTTGTATTTTAGAGACCAATGAGTATAGCATTGAACTGGTAGCGCTATCTATGAACTTCAATGTGAAGTATTCTGACTGGCTAAAAGTACAGTTGTTCCTTGATAGATGGCATTAATAACTTATTTCAATGAAACTTTGATTTGCGCCCGTGCGTTATTCAACGCCCAAGCCAAGGAAAAGGAGATAAGCAAACATTCACAAAAGAAATCAATTGCTACAGAGAATAAATAGATCAAAACAAGTTGTGCGAAATCTAATTTATTTAAAAGAAAGCTTGCTAGATAAAATATACCAAACTCAACATTGCCATTTTTGTCAAGGATAGGATTTTTTAAACAGTTCTTACTTAATTGAATAAAATAAAATAAAATAAAATAAAGATACCAGTATCAGTATCATATTTACGAGATCACATACAATCATGCATCATATAGGTACCAATATTCGTTAACTTTGACAGGTATATCATCATATACAATTTATATACAAATTAATTTCACTTTTAAAAAAGTTATGAAGCTAACAGCTATAATTAAATCTCCAGGAAAGTATTCTGGGTTGTGTTAGCTGAACATCCTAGACTAGATATCCCTGGAACGTCCTGGTAGGATCTGCTGAATGTATAAGTGGGACAAATAGATCCCTGGACGTCCCAGCTGTAAGAGGTTTAGACTAAACATCTTTACTTCTTAAATTAAGAAAATGTGAATAAAAATATCGATATTTAGGCTAAAATCGTTTTTTTTTTCATCGCGTCTTACTCCCGTATGGAATTTACACATATGTAAATGTTTTAGAGATGAGTAAGACTCACTTTAGTGGAAATGTACTCGTATTTGCGTATAGTGAAAGTGGAAAGCCATTTAGGAAAAAACAACCTTGGTGTGTCCGACCGGGATTCGTACTTTAATTTTCCCTACACCAGCAGTCTAATAAATTGCCAGAGTGGCGCCTTAGACCATGTGGCCACCGATGTGGGTCCTACTAACTATATTATTCTCCTTGAAACAATTATTTTTTGTGATTTCTCGTTTATTTTAAATGGTAAGAAACCAACTCGTTACATTGGTGGCGTTTGGATAGTCTCGCTTTCTACTGCGCATGCGCTTGTATTGAACATGAACTGCACTAGTTTCAAATTTAAAACTTTTTATTTTTTAGCTACCTATTTGTAATTTCCCAATTTTGTACGGGTAAAAAGCTCGTGCGCACTAGATATACTACAGTTTGTTTATAGTGGGGATTTGAACTAAATACGTCCAAAGGGTGTAGTTAGTGTTTGATTGAAGATTTTAAAATGTAGACTAGTAAAATCCATAGTTCAGGTCACACTTTTTCCATTGACTGCCGTGTTAAGCGGGTGGCATGTGAATGCGCGCGCATCTTCACAACAATGCTACTACGACTTCCAAGTCGCACGGTTGCATCTGACGTCATACGCGTGCGCATCACATTGCGCAGTCGCAGTCGACAGCTTGAGTAGAAAGGTAGTGTTGTTATTGAAGGTGTGATGAATTATACGTCATCTTATAGTCGTTTGTTGTAGCTTCACTTGTGCGACGTATGTTGTTTTTATTCTAAGAATAGGAAATGAGTCAGCTGGCGTGGATTAGTCATGGAGCGTCGATTGTTAGTGTTACTGGTTAAGTGAAGAATTTACCATTTCTGTTTTGACAGTCGTGTAACTAGGCTCAGGTGGTGTTATCTCATTTTGAAAACTTCGTTTATCTGTTGTGATAAGCCTTCTTTGAAGTTTGTTATCTTTCCGGCAAGTGTTAAGAATGTTTTTAGACATAAACATTGTATGTTTAACTTTTGATGTTGCTATTGTTACGCAGTGAAGTTTATTAATATTGCATAAACAACTTTGGATTTTTCAGACTTACTGGTAAGTGTTCAATATTTTTTTTTTTAATTTAATTAGTTTACTTAATTATTTGATATTTTTTATTACTTTCACTATAGGTTTTTATTAATATCCGATATAAATTTGGCGCGAATGTTAAAGCCTACGTACAATTTAAATATAAAATAACTTTTTTTTTACATTTACACAAATTACTAAAACAATTTTCATATTATTTTAATATTAAATACATGTACATTCATATGAACTGCAGCTTCCTCTTTTGGTGGACATTATGCATGCCTATTAAACAATATTTAAAAAAAGCGAAATGTTAGCAATACTGACAGCAAAAAAAAAAAAAATCTTAAAAGTCCTACTAGAATCCTATAGTTTGGGACGAAGGGTACAATATTAGACCATTTTTTTCTTAAAAGAGTCAGAATAACCAAATTAGCAAATTTATATCAAATAAATTACAATGTTTATAATAATATATCAGCCTATTTAAATTATTTGGCTATCAAAACAAGTCAAACATGAGAAACTTTCCCCCCACGAGATGATTAGATTTTCTTCAATAATTTGTTTCCCTTATAAAAAAATAAAACCACTGTTTTTTCAAAATCATATTTTTAATAACATTCGAATGCACTCAGTTAAATTATAAATTAATTAAATGTGGGCTTATTAAGTTTAGCCGTAATAATTATTTAATTTGGGGTATTAGACGTGTACTTTCTAAACCCATTGATAATATCAGCACACGCCTTATAAACTAACATAAAATATCTAGAACAGACCGGCACTTTTAAAAGAGGAAATCCACATTTCACCCACGCACGATAAATGAATCGAGCCCTCTGGACTCTTACTTAGCGATTTAACCAGAAAACACATCTAAGTGAGGTTTTCTGATTTATTTGTTTGACATCAGTGAAGTTGTGATCACCGAAATAGTTTTTTCACTTTGAAATATATATTTTTTTTAATTATTATTTTTTTAATATGGTAACTTAAAATTGTTTCACTGGTCTCATTTCTGTTGTTTTTGAAAGCACTGGTTTTCAACCAGAGCTACGCGAACCCCAGGTTAAATACTACTGCTCTAATGACTACTCCAGGCTATCTGCGACGTCTGGTTGAAGCTGTAATTACCTACCTAAGCTACAGTAGCCCCATGGCTTCTTTGGTGCTGACTGACAGCTCACAGCTGACTTCTGACAGTAAACATTTAGGTGTATACCTAAATGTTTACTGTCAGAAGCGACAGCTGCTAAACACATGTTTTTGCGGATCATATGGTTCGGTGTAGGGATACATAATTTGGTCTGGTAACTTTTAGCTGTGATCTGTCATTCAGCACCAAAGAAGTCAGGGCTACTGTAGGCACTGTCCGGGGGCTGCCTAAACAGCTGATATATTGCCAATCAGATGTTGATCTTAAGGCCTACACGAGTTTAAAAGTTGACCTTTTCCACACTGAAAAGTACAAAAATCCACATATCCCTGTTGTCCATTAATACCTAAATGCTCGGGAAACGAAAGGTAACCAGTATAGGAACGTAGAATGGCTCTTTGTGAATCCGTTTAAAAACTTTAATAGGGGGGATCGCAATACAAATCCTATTGTTATTTGTATTCTGTATTATCTTCCTCTATTCCCCAGTAACGTTATAAACCCGCTTGGTTCCTGGAGTTTAGAAAATGTTTGATAGGACTAGCTTAGCGCCTTGTAAAACGTTAAGGACGTTTGACCACGTGACTCATAGTCACTGTCTCGGGATCCCCCGGAAGGAAAGACATGGATCGTGGACGTGGGACTTGATTTCTCTCCGGGAGGCACGTCCTAAGACCATTAGCCTGAAACGGACCAACAGTACAATGTGAACAGTTAGGCTCTGCCATATGGGAACCGGCTTTGTCGGCGCTATTGTGTGTAAGTACCGCACAACGCGTCCCTGTGGTTAGTGGTCGCCCATAAGTCTTAAGGGAACTTTGGTTCGATTCCGTGTGGAACGGGTGAAACCATTTTACCTCTTTGTATTTTTGGGCCCGACCTGTTATCTGATTAGCATTATCTATAACAGATTTGTTAGGCAGTACCTTATCTGACGGTTATAAAATGTCTAAAACCTCTTTAAATTCGTCAATTTGTTTGATCTTGATTTGTCCCTTTGCCAAATAGTATCAGTCTCTATAATAATGACCCTAATAATATAGTAACGCTGACTGCAAAATAATATACTATGTATTTTAATGGAGTGCGTGAAGCTTCCAAATTTCAACTTGGATTTGAAACAAAATATCAGCTTCCATTTCCCTTCGAGAAAAATCCTGGCTTATAAAGTAACGAAACTTCGTCTATAAAATTCTTGACGGCTAAAATACTCAATTTAGTGTTAAATTAATCACATTCTGATTGTTGTATACATTACAAATTAATATTTGTATGGGGAGGAAAAATGAAGTAATCGAATTGCAAATTTTGATAGTAAATCAATTATCATACTAAAACGAAATATTAGAATAAAACAATAACAAGTAATTCTAGTTCATTAACCAGAATATAATATGTTTTAAATCATAGGACAAATGAACAACTAACAAAAAATATTTGAACTTCAATTTGGCTTCGATGATAGTTCATATATTCTATTCTAGTTCACTTAGAATTGAAAATGTGGACTTGCCCACACCCCTATTATTTTATAAAAGGTCCGTACAGACAGAACGGTGTTGTGTTTAGGCCGTCTTTTCCTCTAGTTAGTTTTATTATAGGATTTTACAATGAAAAGAAGAACACAGCTCACACTTTACATTGCTGCCATTGGACAAACAGGTAATAGGCTGGATACCTCTTGAAGAAAATCAATCGTAACCGCCCCATCCCCCGACCTAGGTTTCATTCTATCGGAACTCATCAGGGAGGAGTGTGAAACGCCCAACGCAACTTCCTAAAAGGAGAAACAAAAAAAAAGGAGGAGAAAATTATTTTTTGTAAATAATCATATGACGCAGGAAGATGTAAAAGGAATAACACAAAAAACAAAAACAGGAAAAGAATATGTGAATATATAATATAATATAGCTCTATAAGTAAAACTGCATTTCGCTTTATAAGGTAACTGTGCATTATATTTGGAAGGAGGTACAACAAAGGTGGATAGAAACGTTTTTAATTTATTTTTTTTAAGAAAGTGACCCGCCTCTGTGGCGTAGTTGGCTAACGCGCTTGTCGTGTAGAGCTCGACTGCTGAGGACGGGGAGATCAAGGTTCGAATCTAGGTCGGGTGAACTGAGGGTGGTTTTTCCTAAATGGTTTTCCACTCTCCCTGCACGCAAATGCGGGTTCACTTCCTCTAATTC
>CABFOV010006472.1:23893-34545 GCA_902141375.1 Timema poppense | reverse complement strand
TATGTAAAAAGCAATTTTGGAAATCTCCTTGGAACAATCACAGTTTTAGAAGATAGGGATTTGCCTCTTGTGAAAGCTGTGAGGATAATGCGGGGAATAGAAGAAATCCCGAATCAGGTTTCTGGCTCAGTTGGCACAGCCATCGTCGATAAATTAAACAGAGTATTGCGGTGAAACCCTGGGTGGAAAGTGATGGCAAGTATTGCAGACTTCTAAGAAGGACAAATTATATCACTCCCAGAAGTCAATCTTAGCTCAGCAGAGATAGCTTATCTGAAGTTTTGCCCTGATGACTTCATATGAAGTCGAGAGAAGTTTTTCACAGTATAAAAACATTTTTTCAGACAACAATAAAAAGTTTGCATCTGAAAATCTTGAGAAGTATTTGGTATTTAACTATAATGCTAATTAATTTGTGTTTATGGAAAGTGTATGCTAAATTTTAAGAATTAATAATAAAAATGTTAGTATTTTGGTGAATTTTTTCATTACTATGCCTATTAATGTACTTATTTTTTCTTTTTAGTGCCTATTTATTGCCATTTTTTACTTTATAATGCCTATTTATGTGCCTATTTTTGTGATTTTTTGTGCCTATTTGTCTTCTTTTTTAAAATATTTTAGTGCCTATAAATCCGCCCCCTACTCATCAAGAACCCTACTAGTAATATGTCACTGTGACAGCCATCGACCACCTTATATAAAGTGTATTAACAGTTTGTTTGACAACAATCGGTGTATAACTTTGTGTAGCACTAGAACTATGTTAGTATGTGACTTGGTGCAACATTAACTGCATGTGTCAACTCACATTGTGCAACATGCGGGAGTGGGAGAGGTTTGTTTGGTACAGAGAGTGGGAGCTGGTTGGGTGATGTTAATAAACAGTTGACTGACTCTGGCTAAACTATGAATTAAAAAATTAATGCTTTGGCTTCTAACTGCATTATCATAAAGTAATAAAACTAACTTTAATATCATAATAAAAATTGAAAATAATTTAAATAATCTTTATTTTAGAATTGGCAAAATAGGGAGTATCAAGATTTTTTTTTAAGAATTGGTTTTATGCTTGATACATAGGCTTGTTTACATAATATTTGAGTGTTTATTAACAATTTTTTTACTTTATCCATAAAATTATACATTTGTACACATCCAAATAAATTATAAGTTGACCAATATCAATCGTTGTGTATTTTTTACTGATTATTTTCCATTAAAAAAAAAAAAATTCAAACTGATATTTGAAAAGTTTTCCTGGTTCTGTTTTTATAAATTCTTAGCTGTTGGCCTATTTATATTGTTACAGATTGAACCAGATTACCATGAAACTCAACTTAAGCTGGACAGTCCCATTGAATTCGAACTTAATACAATTATAAAACAAGAGACAAATTCCAATGCACCAGCCAGTGATGTGTGTGAAGAGCCGGGTTTTAAAGAAGAATTGTGTTTGGAAGAAAGTTCTATTGATGTTAGTGAAAATAACAAAATAGGGATTGGTCACAATTTCACCAATGAAATCCATGAAAATATTGTCATGGCTGGCCAAATAATGGACTCCACTTTTTTAAACAATGAGAACATTCTTTATAAAAAGAATAGAGAAAAATACAAGTCTCGTGATTATGGTGAGTCATTTACTAAAAATATCAACCTTAAATCTCAATTGATTACTCAATGTGAACGAAGACCTTACAAATGTGATGTTTGTGGTAAATGTTTAAAATGCAATTCTGACCTTAAATCTCATCTCGTCTGTCATAGTGAACACAGGCCTCACAAATGTGATGTTTGTGACAAGAGTTTCAAACTAAATAAAAGCCTTAAATATCATCTCGTCAGTCATTGTGAACACAGACCTCACAAATGTGATGTTTGTGGCAAGTGTTTCAAACTAAATAATGGCCTTAAATCTCATCTCGTCAGTCATGGTGAACACAGACCACACAAATGTGATGTTTGTGGCAAGTGTTTCAAACTAAAGAGCAACCTTATAATTCACCTCGGTACTCATAGGGAAGACAGACCTCACAAATGTGATGTTTGTGGCAAGTGTTACAAAGTAAAGGACGCTCTTAAAATTCATCTATTTACTCATAGTGAACACAGGCCTCACAAATGTAATGTTTGTGGCAAGAGTTTCAAATACAAGAGCAGTATTAAAACTCATCTAGTTACCCATAGTGAAAACAGACCTTACAAATGTGGGGTTTGTGGCAAGGGTTTCAAAGGAAAAGTAACACTTAAAAAACATCTAGTTACTCATAGTGTACACAGGCCTTACAAATGTGGTGTTTGTGGCAAGTGTTTCAAAGTAAATAGCAACCTTAAATCTCATCTCGCTAGTCATGGTGAACACAGGAATCACAAATGTGATTATTGTGGTAAGTTTTTCCATTTAATAGGAGCCTTAAAATTCATCTCGTTACTCATAGGGAAGACCGACCTCACACATGTGCTGTTTGTGGTAAGTGTTTCAAAAGTAAAGGTGAACTTAAATCTCATCACGTCTGTCATAGTGAACACAGACCTCATAAATGTGATGTTTGTGGCAAGTGTTTCAAAGTAAATAACAATCTTAAATCTCATCTTGTCAGACATGGTGATCACAGGCCTTACAAATGTGATGTTTGTGGTAAGTGTTTCAAAGTAAAAAGGGATCTTAAATCTCATCACGTCGTTCATAGTGAACACAGGCCTCACAAATGTAATGTTTGTGGCAAGTGTTTCAAAGAAAAAGTCATACTTAAAACACATCTAGTTACTCATAGTGAACATAGGTCTTACAAATGTGGTGTTTGTGGCAAGTGTTTTAAAGTAAATAATAACCTTAAATCTCATCTTGCCAGACATAGTGAACACAGACATTACATATGTTATGTTTGTCGCAAGTCCTTCAAAGAAAAGGGCATTCTTAAAACACATCTTATTACTCACCGTTATGACAGACCTCACAAATGTGATGTTTGTGGCAAGTGTTTCAAAGAAAAAGTAATACTTAAAACACATCTAGTTACTCATAGTGAACATAGGTCTTACAAATGTAATGTTTGTGCCAAGAGTTTCAAATACAAGAGCAGTATTAAAACACATCTAGTTACTCATAGTGATCACAGGCCTTACAAATGTGATGTTTGTGGTAAGTGTTTCAAAGTAAAAAGGAATCTTAAATCTCATCTTGCCAGACACAGTGAACACAGACATTACATATGTTATGTTTGTCGCAAGTCCTTCAAAGAAAAGGGCATTCTTAAAACACATCTCATTTCTCACCGTTATGACAGACCTCACAAATGTGAAGTTTGTGTCAAGTGTTTCAGTCTAAATACCCAACTTAAAAAACATCTCGTTATTCATGATGAACACAGACCTCACTAATGTGATTTGTGGGGCAATTCTTTCAAGGAAAAGAACACTCTTAAAATTCATCTAGTTACTTATACGGAACACAGATCTCACAAATATGATTTTCGTGGCAATTGTTTAATAATGAAGGGCACTATTACCGCTCATCTACTTGTTCATATGAGCAAAGACCCACACGTTATATTTATATCTATGGTTTCTAAATAAACAACAATCTTAAAATACATGGTACTCTTAGCTCTAGCCTTTTCCATCTATTAGATAACACCGCCTCCCAGAATGCCAGAGCCCATCTAACATAATTTTTTATAATCAAATAATCTTTTGGTCATAATCATTTTCACATTCTTCACTTAAACACTGTCAGGAATTGAAATGATGGACTCTTTCACGTATTTTTGATTAAAATTTTCTTTTATATATACTGATGTAGAGTGTTTCTGATACAAATATTGTTTGAAATCTTTAGATTAGTTTGAATCAATAAGAGTTATACTATTTTCATTTAAAATCTAGTATCATTTATCAATAAATTATTGACATAAATAATATAATGTAATTTTTATACATAATTAATTAGTTTAAATGCTTCTTTTATCTCTAAGGTGTTAGTAGTTTTTACGTTGTTTGTGTGTATTCAATCATTTATACTTATTTCAATAGTGCTAATATTAAGATATTTTATGTGATGTAGGCATATATAAGATTAAAAAACTCTTAATTCAAATTTGAATTAAATTGTTTCTCTGGTAATATTATTTAGAGGAAATAATTAACACTGTAAACATTTACGCTGGCCAGGTAGAATTGGTGCAGTTAGTACCTACTGGGTACACACATTATATAATTGAAAAGAGCATAGATTTATTGATAGAAAAAACAATTGTTAAGATAGCAATGATTTACAATAATATAGTCAAAACGAGAAATGATTTTTATCCAATCAGATAACCTTGGGAAAGGAGACTGTGGCTACTAGGGCTGCGTAGTCGCCAGGCCACAGGTAGAAGTAAATTCTATAAAGTAGAACAATTCAATAATTTATAATACAATAATATATGACAAGGTATACATATAACTTTAAACCAGGCTGTGCTTGGTGGGGCCTTCAAAATATTATCCTATAACACTTAGGACAGCTTGCTGTTAATAACAGCTTTTGATGGCTAAGAAACAGGTTTCATCAAAAGTACTATGGCTGGTCACATTCCCCTTTGGTACTGCCAGGGCATTCACTAGTACATAAAATTCTAAAGGCTGTAGCTTTAAGAACAACTCTAAAAATAGAAATCGATTGAAAGGTAAGAGTGAAAGAGTATTATTTGCGTGGACCCCACTATGACTCTAGTGCAGTTCCCTGGGTTGTGCACCGAAACTAATACTGCACGTGAAGCGTGATTACCTGACCTACCTATAACACAGGTATTTATCAACTGAATTGTAATAAGGTAAACAAAACAGACAACCTGGGGGTATCCACCCATAAACTGAACTGATGCTCACGCCGTACAAGGCGTCATTACAAATTCTGATTTAAATATATATTAAAGGAACTAGTGGAATATTATAAGTCCCTTATTAAGTCATTATAACTTTTCTACGCCGGAGGCATATATATCTCTCAACAGAGACTGTAGTAATTAATTACAATATTAGAAAACAAGTAATAAAGGGACTCGTCCCACATTCTAAAGGACACAACATTTAATACAAAATAAATTAAAGCTTGAGTTAGCAAGTCAACAAGACTTTAAAATGATTAACGGTCAACTAGGCCTACTATCAAAAAGAAAATCGTCTCCGACAATATAAAACACTAAAGGGGTTGCAATCAGATATAACTCATCTTTATAAACAAAATTATCTAAGTCATAAGGACTCGTCGATTACTGTAGAATACTTAAAACATTGAAGTCTGTGGTTCTATCCATAGCTGTGGTGAATCCCACGGTCTTGACTTCATAGGCGGTTATTAAAAATAGTCGTCCTGTCTAAGGTGGCAGTGAATCCGACGCCTCCATCTTCATAGCCGTCGTAACGAACCTGGAGTCCTTCCTTCAATTCAGAGATTACAGTAAATGGCTATATGGTGTGCTGGGACGCGGCCCCTTATATAGTACTCAACCTGATACGAATGGAAGAAAGCAGAAAGTATGATAAACACAAGAACATAGAAAAAGGAACTACGGAGGAAGGCGGGCGGGAAGAGAGAATTAACAAGAAAAATTCACTTACGGAGGAGAGGTAGGAAGAAGCTTCCTTGGTTTACCACCAGGGTTGTTGATGAGGAGATCTTTACGTCGATAATCACACGCACATCTTCACTTTAAACGATCTAGTTCAGATAGCAGGTGGAGCGGCCATCATTAAATAGCTTTATTGAGCTTCATATTTGGGAGAAAGGAATCAGTAGACATCCTGAAGATGTGAGTACTCATCAAGCCATATTATATGGACATATATATGTTTTAATTATGTTATTCAGGATCCATTATTATTTTAATAAGATTTGGTGATATAGATGTAGTTTACTATTTTTTCATGTTAACCGTATGGCAAGTGTAAGGAAATAGTTTTTGACATTATCCAATGAGAAAAGCAATGCGTTAAAGTATTTTTATTCATAACTATGTTAATATTAATTCTCTTCTTTGATATCTACTCCCGTATTTAACAAAAGTCAGTATTTTTTACCAACCACGTGTTTGATGTTTGAAGGTAGGGAGAAACGTAAATTTATTAGACTGCATCTTCAGAGTAGACTCAATTAAATATGTGAATTTAGTTTATTTCTTGCATAAATTAATGAATTATAAAAAAATTTAATTGTAGATGTCCAATCTAACAGATTGACATGCTACAATGCTATCTTCCAATAATCCTCAAACCTGAATTCCCTCTGATGTATAAGGTGGTAGATATAATGGTTCCCTAAGATCCTTCAGCCTTTAATAAATGTCTTTTATGAACATGAGAAAACTATTATTATAGTTGGTATGTATTTAACTATATTCATACCTACTGCCATTTGTTATGTGCCCACCCTCTTGACCGCAAGGCCCCAGGTGCAACATCTTGCTCTACGAACTGCGTCTAGACAGCGAGGTGTCTCCACGCTGACCAGATTCTGGTGTTATACAAAAAACACATTTATCTCTTCATTGTTTTCATGATTATTTACTAGCTTCGCGTTGTACAAAACATTCATTTTCTCTCCGTCCAGCTTGGCCAACAACAGGTTGTCTTCGTGAACTAGACAGGCGTTACGCTATTTAGTCCAATCCGCACAACTCTCTTATCACAAGTGTGCGAGCTCGAACCGCCAACCCTCCAAGCCGTGCGGTGCAACACCCCAATAGCTTCGTCTGGAGGTGACGTCACGACAGCTTAAACTAAATAAAACTCGGGGCCATAAACAAACGCCACACTATTCTATGAAATCTTGCCACTTCACTCTTCTTTCTATATTTTCATTACTTCGTACGCTTGCTCTTACCCTTATGAATAAAAATAAATTGGTTGGTTGAACCTGAGTGTCGTGTGTAGAAATATTAGGTCGACAGGGGACAAAGCTATTTGTATTCCGTTGTTAACTTAATATTGGATAGCTGGGTCAGACTTAGTAAAATATCTCCATCTCCCTCAAACTTTCCTTCATTATTTTCCTCTCACTCGTACACTTGCCGTTATATGCTTCTTCCATTTCTTACTTGGGCACCCTTGCAGTATTTTCTCTTGAAATAGATTGGCTTGTTGATGCTCGGGAGTATGAGGTTTGAATCCCATTCGGTTGTAGTGAAGGATTTTTGCTAAATATTTTCCCACCCTCTTCTCAGCCCAATGCGAGTACAGTACATACTCCCTCTTAATTTTGACCAATATCATTTCTCTTTATGTTATTTTTTTTTACAATGAATAAATAACTTTTAGATTAAGTTTAAAAAAAAACTATTATTATTTACCACACCAATAGCCATTTACTTCTAATTCCAAGCTCATTTGGTTAGTTAGGCATAGGATAGGGCCTTAACCATTTTTATTTAGTACCTCCTGGCATAGGCAGAACGTTTGGGTTAATGAATCGTGCCTGGATGTACTGAAAATGAGCCCCTGACTATTTCTAGATAAACATAACAGATCCTTTTATGTTGTTTTTTTACCAACATGGAAGTTAACAAAATAATTAAATTAACTCTTTCAGCCATTGAAACAATAATTTGTAACAAGCTCACTTTGACTTAAATTTATGATCTTCACATCAATTTCGACACACTAATATTCGGATGAACATCTTGAAGTCTTGCAAATCTCTCTTACAGTAATATGTTTTATCACCTCACCAAAGTTTCGCTACTGTAGTACCTAGGGGAGTTACCACATACACTGCTCTCCCCCTCCTATACTTTCCAACATTCAGAGTGTCCTTGCATTCCACCTTTACTCCAGACTACCACCATCACCACCACCTTTAATCCTTTCAGTTTATTGTTTACTTTATACACAACAAAAGACAAGCCATCATGGATGTACTCTCCAAGGAATTGGCGCGAGTTTTGAGCCGCATCTTGGGGTTTTATAGAATGCCAGTCAAAGGCCAAGAGCTCAAACCCCTGTCAAAGTAAGATTTTTCCAAGCTATCTTAAAAAATCATAATTTACAACCAATTTAGATATTTTTATTTGGATTTTATAACTGTAGGGATATATAAAAATATATTTTCTTCTCTATATTTCCCTATATTAGGTGGACAGTACTTCACACTCAGGACTCCAGGCTGTTTTAAATCATTAACAAAATAGAACCTTGTCTCTATGTGTTCAGTACGTTGGGTCATTTGTTCATTGTCAAGGACTTTGATGCAACTTTGATAGTCTTTTAACTTCTGTCCAATCACTTTGCAGTCATTCCAGAAACTTTCACGCCAATATGGACTTGTTGGCATTGATTTGCTTCGGTATTGAGCAATAACGGCTCGTAGCTAAAATTAGTGGGGGTGCTACTAACCCGGGAAGCAAAACAGTGCATTTTTTACTTCAGAGCCGCAAAGCTGACTTGTCCGTTAGTACTATTCCGAATTAAAGCTATATCTTGTTGTTGCTTTCGCATGGCTATATATTAGAATATCAGGTGATAAACGACCTATTTTCTTAACTGTAACATTTTCATGGAGAGATAGCTGTGAAAACTTAAGGTGTAGAATAAGCACAACACACGCTGAGTAAAAAAATAAACTTCATTCCACCATCACGCCAGAGCCTGCACTGTGAGAGCAACAGTGCTCTCTCTACCAGGCAGTCCCGGCTTCCTTTGCACCCCCCTTCTATGTGCGCATTCGCACAACAGTCAATCATCATGTCGCTGTCACTGTGAAGCCCACAGTTCCATACACTGTGGAACGGCTACTGAAGTACTGACATAAGGCTTAAGGAATACATATTGTACTACAAAAATAAATAAAGAATTATATCAAAAATGACTCATAATATTAAATGTTATCGATAATATCAAGTGGAAGTAGGGGGTGCTGGAGTTCCACAGTGCCTATACACAAGCCGCCCCTGGTTATTTTACAACAAGTTTACAATGTTTATATAATCAGGTATACTGTTTAGATATAATTGTGATTTCAACTAAAGGCCCTTCAGAGTTAAATGAGTTTTCTCTCAATTATTCTAATTTAAAATATCTATATTAATATTATATATAATTTGAGAGGTTCCTGAGATAGAAGAATTGAAGTGTCCCATATAATTGTTGATTACATAATATTTATCATCTATTAACAAAAGATGACCAATGACTTCTAACTTTATGGTTTATATATCATTAACAGGTAATAAAAATACAGAGTTAATAAAATTCTGTTCTTTGAATCCAAATTAATGAACTTTTACATGTAATCATTTTAAACTACCATGCTTACGGTAGGGACAAAGTAGTTAAACAACACAAATTAGTATTAAACAAAATTAAATTATAAAAGACTAATATAAAATTAGAAATGCTATTTTTGAAATCAGAAAAAGTTGTTTATAGGGTTAAGTTTGTTGAACTAAAATATTTAATGTTTCACTAATAAAGCTCAAGTGCTAAACAAAGTTATAGACCGACTCTTGTCAAACTAACTGTTAATACACTTTGAAATATGACAGTTCGTGGGTGTCACAGTGACAAGTGATTAATATGTTTCTTGATGAGACACTAAAAATTAACTTTGTAGTGGCATACAAGGTTAATCTCTACTCACAAAAATATTAAAAGTATTCTCAAGATAATATATTAAAAACAGCTTTATATATTAAATATTTATTAAGAAGAAAGCGCACGATTGGGTAAGAGTATTTTAACAAATGCTCTAAGAGATTATGGTGTAGGTTCATGTTTACTAAATTTAATTGTGTTTATGTATTATAGAAGTGAAACTTGATTTGGTATTAATGTAGCTTTAGACGAATGTTTTGACAATTAAAAAGATAATTTAAAATGCTGTGCCATGATTCAATGGTTATTTAATGTATTCATGAATCAAAGTATGAAGTATGGCTGTGAAGATATGTTTGCAACGCAAATGGACATTGTAAATGTGAGAGTGTAACTATTTGTTATGATGCAGTATATTGATGGTTGAGAATGAAAGTGACTTGCAGAAAGTATTAAATTGCTTTTATGTGGCGACAAGAAGAATGGATTTCTGTATAAATGTTTTCAAAATTAAAGTATAATATTTGATAAGGAAGGGTCAAGAAATGATTGTCAGCTTAGTTAAATAGAAAAAAAAAATTGTTAGAACCGGTCAATTATTTTGTATATCTGGGTAGAATGTTCCTTAATAATGTAATATAGATGGTGAAATTGACCCACTGTAACTAGTCATCTTCTCCGCTGTTCTTGAGCTAGCCCCAACGTTGAGCGCCATTTTTGTAACTAGTCATCTCAGCCATCAGCTGATTTGATGAAGGCCTCATCTTCTTACGCTGTCTCGTCCATCCACGGGAGTCAGTATCGGTAGAGCATCATCTCGGGGTTAATTAATTAATGGTGGGGGTAGAGGTACACAGCTCAAAAAAATAGGACTATTATTT
Organism: Timema poppense; assembly: GCA_902141375.1. Taxonomy (NCBI): domain Eukaryota; kingdom Metazoa; phylum Arthropoda; class Insecta; order Phasmatodea; family Timematidae; genus Timema; species Timema poppense. The sequence continues at coordinate 24,091 of CABFOV010006472.1, read as the reverse complement.
AGCGTCGCATTTCAATTTGAAGTTTATTTTAAAGAAACAAATTACATGATATCATCACAGATGCCTAATTTAGAAGAATATATTATTTAGCCACCTAGTCTCCCTCTACTTTCCCCCATCTCGATGCTGTCTCTACACGTTAGGACAAGTTCACAAATAGTACGTGATCCTAACTCTTTACGGGCTTAACGGCTAGTG
>CABFOV010006472.1:0-22973 GCA_902141375.1 Timema poppense | reverse complement strand
TATTATTATTATTATTATTATTAGCACCGCGTCTTACTACCCGTTCGGGTTATATGCATTTACGCTAATGTGTAATGGTATGGTGATTGTGAGATGAAATGGAGGACCTACAGTTTAACATGGAATCCGAACCACGGTGGAGGCCTGGCATTCCTCATATTCACAAGATGTCTTGTCAGAGGGGAAGGAAAGGTTTGGTAATCAGATAAATCTTTGCCGGGACCGAGGATCGAACCCCGGCCGCCAGCATAGAATTCTGACACCTTACCCCTAGACCGCCAGGTCACCTTGTGCAACCTGTGGGAGTGGGAAAGTATTATTTGGTAGAAAGAGTTGGTGCAAGGTGGTTGGTGTCAATAAACAAGTTACTGTCATTGGCTGAACTACGAATGAAAAAAGAAATGCTTTGACGTCTGCCTGCAAGCTCATAAATGCAATATAACTAACTTTAATATAATAGAAACAATTAAAAAGAATGTAAATATTATTTAATTCATATTGGGCAAAAAGGGGGAAAATAAAAAATAAATTAACCTTTTTCCAAGAAATTTCGTTTATGCTAGATACTTAAGCTTATTTACAAAATCATTGAGTGTTTATTTTAAATTTATTACCTTTTAAATAAAAAATATACAATTTTATATCCCCTATAAAATGAGTTGACCCATTTAAATCATCATGTATTTTCTAAAGATTATTTACCATTCACAAACAAAATTCAAATTGATAATTTAAAATGTATTGTGATTAACTTTTAATTAATAAACAGTTGTAGACCTATTTATATTTTTTAAAGGATGAACCAGATTACCATGCAACTCAAATTAAACTTGAAAGTACCAATGAATCCGTACTTCATTCTATTATAAAACCACGCAGTGGTGTGTGTGAAGAACTAGGTTTTAAAGAAGAGCTGTGTTTTGATGAAAGTTATATATATTTAAGTGAAAATAACAAAATACTGTTTGGACAAAAATTCACCAATTAAAACTATAAAACTGCTTACTTCCCTGATATGTATGACCAAATAATATACACCACTTTTTTAAACAATGAGCCAAATCTTTATCAAAGGAATAGAGAAAACTATAAGTGTCATGATTATAGCAAGTCATATACTAAAAATTTCAAAAATAAATCTCAATTCCTTAATAAAAGTTAACAAAGACCTTACAAATGTTATGTTTGTGGGAAGTATTTCAAATCAAATAGCAACCTTAAATTTCATCTCATTAGTCATGGTGAACAAAGATCTCGCATATGTGATGTGTGTGGCAAGTGTTTCGAATAGAAGGGCAATCTTAAAACTCATCAGCTCACCATGAACACTTGTTCATGATGAGCATAGCCCCAAGCATGTTATATTTGTATCAAAGGATTCAAAATAAACAAAAATCTTAAAACATATATTACTCATAGTTACAGCTTTTCCATTTGTTAAATAACACGTCTTCCAATAATTCTAGAACCCTTCCAAACTCATTCTTTCAAATTAAATGACTTTGTGGTCATAACCACTTTCACTAACTTCACTTAGGCAGTGTGAAGAATTGCAATGATTAAGTCTTTAACGTATTTTTTTATGATAATTTTCTTATGTATAAAAAGATGAGGAATGGTTCTGAGACACATATTATCAGAAATAATTAGATTCGATTTAATAAATAAGGGGTATATTATTATTTTAATTTACTATCCAATATCATATATCAATAAAAATGGGTGAAACTAAACTCCATATAACCAAATAAATATAATTTCTGAGAGTATGTCGGAAAAAGTCGGTTTAGTGGTTTAAAAACTTACAAAACTATTAGAAACATCTTTTTCTCGCTGTGGTATAAAATTGAAACCTTTCATATGGGCAAAGATACCACTACAAATAACTATAAAAATCCGAAAATTTTAAAGTTTAACACGGGAATCCAGGAAATAAAGGGGAGATTGTAAAAAAAATAAGTTTGGTAGAAAATCAAAATTCGGAATCCTGGTAGACGTATAGCTTCAGATAACCAAATAAGTATTAAACTTGAGATTCTGAAGTGAAAATTAGAGAAATAGAGAGGGGGCAGCCAAAATGTTCAAAACCAGTGGATAAACTACTTTTTGTTGTGAAATAAAACTGGAATTCATCAAACAGATACAGAGACCACTCAAATTAACAACAAAGTCTGAACGTTTTGATATTCAAAATTATACTACAGGATACAGGGAAGGAAGAAGGAAGGGAGGATAGGGTGTACAAGTAGGAGGTGGAAATAAATTGGTCAGGAATGTAGAGGGAAAATTTAAATAACCACAATTACATTTTAAATATTAATTATTTCCAAGAAGCCAGGTGAGATATGGGGTATCATATTTCTAAAACTAAAAGACTAAACTAATTATTATAGTGTTAAACGATATACATTAGTCAGGCGGCTATAAGGACCAACTCAAACACTATCAACTTCTTAATTCTAAAATTTTAAATAAAGGAGAGAAAAATAGGGAGATATGATCTCCTCAAAATGTTTCCAAAGCTCTATAAATACAGTTTTGTGTAGGAAGAAACTGGAAATATCGCCATGTTCTTTAATAAAGTTTTCCGGATAGCCGCACGACGTCTGAATAAGAGAAACAAAATAGAGTCCCAGGAAATGGAAGCAATTAAAATGAAGACAATCTATTTAGAACACACTCTTTTCAATGTGTTTATGTTGACATTTGGTAAGCACGTAAAATATAATATAAGAAAACCAAAGAAGTATTAAAATTTCAAATTGTTATTGTGGAAGCTAAGGCGGTTGAGGGAGGAAAAGAGGGGTTTGGAAATGAGAGTAAAATTCCATTTTTCAAAATAAAAATTTACTTTTACACATGAAAGAAAATTTAAATTTGCCAAGCTGATGAAACGACCAACCCGCATAACCAAAAAAGTTGGGAAGTATTTAACTTTAAAATTTACTACTAGAAAATAATTAAGGGCTCCTAAAATTTCTTAAATTAACTACTAAAATTCGATATAGTTGTAGCATGTCAATCAGTTAGATTGGACATCTACAATTAAGAGAATTCATTAATTTATGCAATAAATAAATTATATTCGCATATTTAATTGAGTCTACTATGAAGATACAGTCTAATAAATCTACGTTTCTCCCTACCTTCAAACAGTCAAACACGTGGTTGGTAAAAAATACTGACTTTTGTTAAATATGGGAGTAGATATCAAAGAAGATGAATTAATATTGACATAGTTATGAATAAAATTACTTTAACGCATTGTTTTTCTCATTGGATAAAGTCAAAAAGATTTACTTATGCCGGCCATGCGGTCAACATAAAAAAAAATTGTAAACTACATCTTTATCACCAAATATTATTAAAATAATAATGGATCCTGAATAACATAATTAAAACAGATATATTTCCATATAATATTCCTTGCATATTTGGTATCTACTAATCCCTGGTTTTAGTAATAATCCCGATCTATAAGACTTTATTTAGTACCAGACTACTATCATATGTATAATATTTGGTAGAACAAACGGCCATTTAGAACGGAAGGTAAAAATTTCCTTCTGGATGGTCTTTTAGCCTAACTAAACACAACTATAGGTCAATATTATAGTACGATATGAAGCCTTAAAGGCGAGATTCTTTCAAAAATCATCGTATATATTAGGCTACAATAAATTATTTAAAGAATAAACTAACCAGTCTCGAACTTTGTCATGCTCTTCAAAGCTTTTACTAAATATTTATTTCATTTAACTAATGATTAACTAATGTATCTCATATACTCAATCAAATTAATGAACGATGTCAAAATGCCACATTGCCTTGTATTGGTGTAGGAGAGAGAAAAAATCCTTATAGTTTCCTTCTCTCTTGCACAATGGTATGCAGACTTCAGCTAGAAAATTTTAGCCACAGAGGTCCAACCATTTATAATATAGAGATCAATGTCAGTTCCAAACTTACAATGTCATGTTTTTCTATTCGTTAGGGCTTAATATAAGGCTAAGTGATATACGATCATTACTTTGTATTATACAATGTTCTTTTAGAGCTAGCATCTCCATTAAAGCGCTCGTAAAGTTAATGCGAGATCTTCCTTCTGGTTAGCATTTTAACGTTCACATTAACTTCCAAATATTCCACTATATTGTTTTATATCAATTGTTTTTATTCAAGTGAGTTCACATTATTATTTTTAGAAACTTTGGACTGTTATTTATGAATTATCTTGCTTTTAATATTGTCGACCTGTAATTTAATATATGTTTCATCAATGATCACCTAATCATAGATTTGCGGTACTATAATACTAACGTTCAGTAAATTCAGTATATAGCTATTTGATGTACATAGTATGTTGTGAGCCTACCAATTAAATGACTAGTGTTCAATTCTGATCACCTAATTATTATTTTTCTAAATAATAATTACTCCCAGTTTAACACCAAGATTATAATAATATAATGATGTTAAATTTATTGCTTTTATTTAATATAGCTGTTTATTTTGGGATGCCAACGTTTCTTTTGTGTTAATTTTATAGTGAGAATTGTATGTCTTTGTACGCGACGGGGCAGATTTTTTAATTCCTGGTATTGACTTTTATTACAATTATTTTGGCCTAGCCCTACAGTCTCTTCTTTACTATACAAAAAAATCTAAAATATTTTCAATGGTTTCACGATTCGAAGTTGTCATTTCTTGTTGTCAATAGCTATAGGTAATTAATTGACAATATCTGTAAGCCTACATACGTATTTATAGTCTTGTAATCTATTATGTGTAGGCTTGAATGGCTAATATGAGACGAGTTTTTTTCTTCAATTTCTCCTCTCCAGTACACGTTCATGGTTGATTATTGGTGAATTTTATTTGAATTTTGAAGTGGGTGTTTAAAAATTGACAATGACGCTAGTGTTTGGCTAGTTAATTATTATGAAGCCTAAAAAATAGCGTTAATACACGCCTGTTTAAAATAAACAGAGTTGGCATACCCGTTTTTATTTGAATATAAAATAGAATTATATATTATATACTTATGAGACTGTATGAATATGATTATTGAATAACATGACGTGTTATAGACATGAATGACCTGTTTTACTAACAACTCCATTATTTAACAGACATTTAAATTTTAATAACTAGTGGAAGGTACCCATCCGTGGATTGACGAGCACATCAAAATAGTATTGTAAAATGCAACGTAAAGTTTAACCTACGGTTAGGCTTTACGGACGGTTAAGTTACGAGAACTGCAACGTGACATTGTAAGATTGAACCTGGAGGAAGAAAGACAGTATAAAACAAAAAAGATAAATAAAATTTTAAATAAATGATTGTGTTATTGATCCATGACTTATAGAAAGTATGTGATTTTGGGACTGTTTCAGTTGATATAACTAAGTTATAGTGTAAACTAATTAAATCATAAATAATAAGTTAAATAGAGTTAAAAGGAGCAAGATAATGAACTATTGAACAAGGATTGATAATATTCATACATTTACAGATATTTGAAAAAATATTAGCTAATTTTTTGTTTTGTAAACTGTTTTTCACATTTAATTGGTCAATCCATTTTCATTATATTTTACTTGTGATTTGCGTGTGTAAAACATAAAAAGATCAACACAATTTTAAATATATGATTGTGTTATTGATCCATGACTTAAATAAACTATGTTCTTATACTAATGATTCAGTTAATATAACTATAGTTAAACTATTTGAATCATAAATAATAAATAGCGTTGAGAGGAGAAAGATAATGGTTTTATAAATAAGTATTGATAATATTCACACATTTATAGATATTTGAACCAATAATAGCTCATTTTGTGTTTTGTAAACAGTTTTACTCAATTCATTGGTCAATCCATTTTCATTATAGTTTACGTCTGATATAGTTTTTTCCTTTATTGCTTGAGTGTTTATCCTCAACCATGAAATGTGAAGATATTGAGGAAGATAACGACAAGTCCGAGATATTGCCTTTAAGCATTGCAGTGTCAAACTTGGACCCTTCAAGCTTACCTATCATTAAGGAAGAAATAAAGGTATATAAGGAATACATATCTATGCTCTTTGGGACAATTGTACACATCTACAGCCTTCTAGTATTTAATTTTGTTAATGAAAAGGGTTTTTCCAACACTAACACCATAAAAATATTTGGGTATAGTACTCTTTATATGTTTCATTCTTTGTCACTTCCCTCTATGAATATCCTACTTATTGATATAGACCATTCATTATTCCAAAAATAAAAACACTTAAAATTGATTTTAAAATATATTAAATAAGTCAAAATTCTACCCACCTAATTTGTACATTGTAAAAAATTTGGTAATTCACTCAAGTGAAGTAATTTTTTTAAATATGTTATATGTAGTTTTATATTCTTCCACAATACAGTTTTCCAACATGATATAATTTCATGTTAGGGATCAGACCAATCAGATTAGTAAAAGTAATCGAAGGTAGACGTCTCTGTAGCTTTCTCTTCAATCATAGTTTCGTTATCGCGAGTATGGTTATTGGTTGATATAGGGTAGAAAGGGAAAGACTCTTCTTACTTTGATGATAAATTCACCTACTCGAGCATAATACGTCATGGCTTACTCGATTAAATATTTGAACACCCTAAAACTATACTCACCGTTTCTCCGGTACTATTATGACTGTCACCATTATTATTATTATTATTATTTTTTATTATTTTTTTCAAAATTAACTACAAGAGCCTTATAATCCATTATGTTCATATTAACATTCCCATTTTCTAACTGGTTCGTTTAGAACAACAACAAAACTCTTTGGAAAAAACTATAATACATTTTTGAAATCGGATATATTTTCAACCTGTGTTAAAGAATACCTAATTGAAATAGATGGGTAATGTATCCATCCGAAATAATCATCATGAACGTAATTTTATTTTGAGATAAGATTCATTCCTCTAACACCAATAGTTTTCACAATAGGATGTGTTTAGTTACGAGTTATTTGTGCTGCTAGGTTTTCGATAGGCCTACACCGATGGTTGTCTGAAAGACGGCCACTAAGCACAATTTGATTCATTATATCTTTTATGATTTACTATTTACTAGCTTTGTATTTTATTGTTCGTGAATATATTTGCGAACACATCCGAGTACAATTATCTGTATATTACTACAACATTCTGAAATATCGCATACACTAGTGAACAATGATGGGTTTCTCTACTTTGTTTATTAAATGTTTGAAAAATCTTCTTTATTTTTTCAAGGACAATTGAAGGGCTCCATGCAAAAAAAGGGGTGGTTTCACTTTTCCTAAGTTGTATGAAAACACCTAACCTCCTCAAAATTTCAAATGCAAACTTTTTTTTAAAAAAAGTCACAGAATATTCTACTCACCTAGAAATTTTATTTTACCATATATTCATTAATTAAAATAACCAATTTCTATTTTTAAAGTATAATCAAAAGTTGTAGCCGTATCCTTTTTGCACTGAAATATGTTAAAATTGAACATATGTTCAAGGTTTTATTTTAATTCTACTTATAATATGGACAATGAAATATGTATAAGTAACAATAATTCCACAACATCGTTCATTTTCAGTAAAAGTATAGAAAAACTTTCTATATAATAACATTCCATAGGTAATTCGCACATGTTTTTCATTCACTCATCTCACTTTCGGATGTGATGTTATTTTGGTCTTGCAAGGAAGCGATGGCACTATAGAATATAAACCTATTTTATGCCATACCTCACGGCATTGTGGCATGTCACAGGGCCGATTCCACAATTAATAAAAATGTTGCCCGTTGTAGCAAGAATCATGCGGCTTGACAACACCTTGCATCATGTGGCACACTGTCGACCTTGTATCTGAGCGCGTTGGTTTTCATGCGTCAAAACAGTTTTCAGGTTATGTTTTGCTGATATTTTTATTTTACCAAAGATTGTGTTCACGGAGTGGTTTAATGAAAAATATCTTGATTTTATCGAAGATTATAAAAAGTGTGTAGTGTTGTGGGGTTTCCGAAATTCAAATTAAATAAAAAATGGAATAAAACGTAATTCTTTACTTGGTTTTGCACGAAAACAAAATATGGATGACGATCGTATCAAAATAAAAATAAAGAACCCTCGAAGTGCATTCCATAGGAAACACAATCGCTTTACCAATAAAAATAAAAGCCGTTCTGGATTTATAAACGACAGTAAAAATTGTTTGCATATGACACATTACACGCCCAAGAATGTCCAGCACAATTGTAAGTTCATTTAATTACATTATTTACAGTTGGTCTATTTATACTATTTGTACTAAATATGAATTCCTAAATAAATAAAATATGAGACTAATTTTCATTGGCATTGATTTTAATTTATGAGTAAGCACAAGCTTTACAATAAATGCAACTTCGGCTACTGATATATGTCCTGAAATTTCAATTTTCCTTTTGGTGTCATAAAATATTCCTTGAATTCTTCTCGAACAAGCTTTGCTTCAGTTGGGGGTCTTAGAGGTGCCCTATCTAAACTTTTTAATCCTGTATCGTTCTGAGTAATTGGTCTCCAACTTCCAGGAATGATTACCCCATTTACTAAATCTTCTTTATCAAAACTGTTTGATGGTGCGTAGAGTTGTCTTGAAGTTTTGCTTTTTCTTAAATAGTTGTGCAGATATATACAAGCTTTCATAATTGTATCCACTTTTAGTTACATGGGCTTTCGAAAATCTCTAAAAACAAAGGCCATTATTCCAAAAGTATTTTCCACTATTCTTTATGCTCTTGAAAGTCGGTAGTTAAATACTCTTTCTGGTGACTGAGATAACTGGCCAGCATATTGTTTCATGAAGTTAGTAGTTAATGCGAATGCATCATCAGCTACTAAAACATACGATGTGAAATTTTCCCTGCCAGGCAGTGGTCCTGGATGAGATATTTTTAACCGATTTCTTTTAGTGCTTTGTTAAATGATGTACTCTTGTAATCTCCTCCATTTGTTCAGGTTGAAGATGTAATTCTTAATACAAATTTAAACAGTGATGATAAGACTAATCCGGAGGAAAATATGAATGCAAATATGCTTCCACCTAAGAGTACATCAATATTGACATCCCAAGATGGTACAGCTGAAGATCAATCAAGTACAGAGAAAAAAAGATCTTGTAATTTCGTATACCACACAGAAAATGAAAGAAGAGCAGAAGAAACATACCATATTATGAAAAATGCTACCAAAAGAGATGATTGCAGTATTTATGTAGAATATGCTGGGGACGAATTAAGAAAGCTTTCACCCATATCTCATAAATATGTCGAAATATTATTGGTAATGTTATATTCAAAGAAGCCTTGGGGCTATACGACAATGAACAGATTGTTACAAATGGGACTCCAATATCAACACCTGAGCCAATACCGTAACAGACACATAAGATCAGTGTAAAACAAACAAAAAAATCAACACTATTTTAAATAAATTTTTGTATTATTGATCCGTGACTTAAATAAACCAGATGTCTTGGTACTGTCTCAGTAGATACAATTATATTTTAAACTAATGAAATCATAAATAAAATCTATAGTTAAAACAAGTAAGATAATAATATACTTTTTATGAGGATTGATAATAATCACACGTTTATACATATTTAAATCAATATCAGCTCATGTTATGTTTTGAAAAAAAAAACTCATTTATTTGGTCGAACCATTTTGATTTCACTTTACTTGTGATATAGTTACTTCAACTATTGTTTGAGTGTCGATCCATAACCATGAAATGTGAAGATATTGAGGAATATAATGAGATGTCCCAGCTATTGCCTTTAGGCATTGCAGTGTCAACATTAGACCCTTCAAGTTTACCTTTCATTAAGGGAGAATTAAAGATGTATATATAAGTAATATAAGGTGGTCTATAAAAAGTTGCAACTTAAGGTACATTTGATTGATAAAGTTAATAGGATTCCTTCTCTTTACTAACACACACACAGACACATACATATATAAACACACATAAATACAAACCTACAAATATCCATACACACATCAATAAACAAGCACACACACACACACACACACACACATACGCTTATGCGTACTCATACATCATAATAATTTTTCCTTACGGGTTGCAAAAAACTTCATACAGCTCAAAAACAACTACGTATGTAATCCATTCCCACTAACTTTATACACACTTCCCTTTTCTTACAGATTCCTTTCGCTTCAACCACACCCATACACTAAGTCATATATACTCTTTGACTATTAAAACTCTTTACATTTCAAATTTTTACATTTTGGTCAACAACATTTGGCCATGCCTTATATGGCCTACTTTTGATCCACACACTCTACCTTCATATGTTTGCTTTGGCACTCAACTCATCCTTTCAACATGTCTAAGTAAGGTAAGACGCGTCTTTCACATTGGAGTTTCTTTAAACCGTATTACTTTATCACCCATTTATTACAGATCTTTTCCATACTTATTTTTCCACATACATTTCATAAATATCTTAGTATTCACAGCCAACTTTACCTCTCTTGATACTACATTCTTTGCAATAGTCCACAAAGACCCAACTACTGTCCAAGATGCGCTCACCCGTATGTCGATTTCACCATCCATCCCTCCATTTTTAAGTAACATTCTACTCAGAGACACGAAATAATTCACGTGTTCTAACATTTTTCTATTTACTAAAATGATAATAATTTCTCGAGCCATCCAAGGTTTTCAAAAAACAATCATTTTAATTTGGTAAACATTTATACAGAGATCCAAACTTCTTATCACCACATACAAGCAATTTGATATATTCTTCGGGTCACTTTCACTCTCAACCATTCATACTACAGAATAAAAAAAATAGCTGCACTGTCACATTTACCATATCCCTTTGCACTGCAACACCTCTTCACAACCATACCTCATACATTGATTCATGAATACATTAAATATTCATGGATTCATAGCACAACATTGTATAATACCTTTTAATTGTCAAAACATTCGTCTAAAGCTAGATTCATACCAAATCAAGTTTTACTGCTATAATACAATGCATAATTGAATTTAGTAAACATGCATCCACACCATAATATCTCAGAAGGTTTGTTAATATACTTTCACCCAATCGTATCCTTTCATCTTAAGAAATGTTTAATCTATACGTTATATACTTAGATATAAAACTGTTGGCGAGTTAAAGCCGCATTTAATATATTATCTTAAATAACTTTTTAATACTTTTGTGATTAAAGATTAAAATTGTTATGCCTCTACAAAGTTCATTTTCATTGTCTCATCAATAGGAGATGGATTTTGCCCTAAATATCTTTTAAATCTTTTTTTTGAAAAGTTGGCTTTTGAGGTACAAGTTTATTTTGAAGGATTGCGAAGATAAAGTGATAACTTTTATAGTGCCTATAAATGCCTATTTCGATGTTTAGTGTCTATTTTACAAATGGGAGCCTTTAAGTGCCCATTTTTATATTTTTCTCTTCCTCCCACATAATTTTTTTTCTAAATACGTCGCCCCCCTCCCCCTCCCTCCCTCTTCACTCTTTAAGTCACTCCACGTGGATACTCGTGTTACTTATAAGACACATGTGTCCAGTGGTATGAAAGGTTCAGTCGGGTTAGACTTGGTGACAACGATTTTCTTCTAGCTCACAGCTGTGTCAGTTCATTCAGTGGCTATGTATACTACACTGTTACACTGACCGCTGTGGCAGATATGTTGCAAATGTTTTGGTTGGAAAACTAGACTCTACAGGTCCTGGGAATCCTCACTTGCTTGTTTCAAAGATGTTTGAGACAACCAACAGCTCGATAATTGCCATAGTTGTCCCTGATGCTTTGCGTAAGTATATAACTTAATTTCACAAGATATAATGTGTTAATTTAATGATTTGCGGTGTTATTCCTGTAAAAATGAGAATTATAAATAAGTTAATTTGCTTATACTAGGTGTCTTGTGACCATCAGAAAACAAAAATGAAAGGTTTTCGGTGCTGCTGACAGACAGTGCGGCTTACATGTTGAAAGCATCTGCAAACTTAAAAGTATTCTACACCAAGCTAATTCACGTTACTTCTCTGGCGCGTGCGTGCGCGTTCATAGGGTTGCAGAAGATATTTGATCACATTTTACTAAAGTTAACGGTATTATTTCTACAGACAAGAAAGTGTTTTTGAAGGCTCCATCACGAATCTTCTCATTTAAGGCCGCCGTGCCCAACATACCCACGCCACAACAACCAGTGTTAACGCGTTGAGGTACATGACTTCATGCTGCGTTGTACTATGCAGATCACCTGAGTGACATTCAAAAGATAATTATACAATACATTATATTTAGGTGTGTTCACAAACTATAATTGCAGTGAGCGCTTACCATTAGTTTTATTGATTTCACCTCTCCGTCCACAATATTGAAACATATTTTAAATTTAATGGTTATACTTGTAGAACACAATATATTGAAAGAATGGTGAGTTTTGCTTGTAGGTAGTTCAAACTTTTGACAAGGAACAAGCTATCGGCATTACAGAAGTAAATGCTGCTATCTCCTGCTTAAGTGTAATTGCGGATCTGGCATACGTAAAAAGCAATTTTGGAAATCTCCTTGGAACAATTACAGTTTTAGAAGAGAGGGATTTACCTCTTGTGAAAGCTGTGAAGATAATGCGGGGAATATAAGAAAACCTGAATCAGGTTTCTGGCTCAGTTGGCATAGCCATCGTAGACAAATTAAACAGAGTATTGCAGCGAAACCCTGGGTGGAAAGTGGGTGCAAGTATTTTAGACATCTTAAAAGGACAAACTAAATCACTTCCAGAAGTCAATATTAGCTCAGCAAAGATAGTTTGTCTGAAATTTTGCCCGATGACTTCATGTGAAGTAGAGAGAAGTTTTTCACAGTATAAAAACATTTTTTCAGACAACAGAAAAAATTTTGCATTTGAAAATTTTGATAAATATTTGTTAATTAACTCTAATGCTAATTAATTTGTGTTTATGGAAAGTGTATACTAAATTTTAAGAATGAATCGTAAAAATGTTGAGTGTATTTGTGCATTTTATCATTACTATGCCTATTTATGTGCTTATTTTATTTTTTTAGTGTATTTATTGCCTTTTTTAACATTATATTGCCTATTTTTGAGACTTTTAGTGCCCATTTGCCTGCTTTTTAAAAATATTTTAGTGCATATAAATCCGCTCCCTACTCATCTGAAACCCTACTAATAATATGTCACTGTGACAGACACCGACCGCCTTATATAAAGTGTATTATCAGTTTGTTTGACAAGAATTGGTGTGTAAGCTTTTGTAGCTCTATAACTCTAATAGTATTTGACTTGGTGCAACATTAACTTTGTGTATCAACTAACATTTTGCAACATGTTGGATTGGGAGGAGGTTGGTTGGTAGAGTGTGGGTGCTGGGTGGGTTGTGTTAATAAACAGGTGACTGACTCTGACTGAACTTTCAATAAAAAATTAATGCTTTGGCTTCTAACTGCATTATCTTAAAGGTAATAAAACTATCTTTAATATCATAGTAAAAATTGAAAATAAATTAAACCTTTAATTTGGAATTGGATAAAAGGGAGAGTACCAAGATTTTTTTTTTAAGAATTTGTTTTATGTTTGATACATAGGCTTGTTTACATAACATTTGACTGTTTATCTACATTTTTTTACTTTATCAATAAAATTACACATTTGTACAAATCCCAATAAAATATGAGTTGACCAAGATAAATCCCTGTGTATTTTTTACGGATTATTTTCCATTCAAAGACAAAATTCAAACTGATATTTAAAAATGTATTATTATTCTCATTTTATAAATAAATAGTTGTGGTCTTATTTATATTGTTACAGAATGAACCAGATTGCCATGGAGCACAACGTAAGCTGGAAATTCCCATTGAATTCGAATTTAATACAATTATAAAACCAGAGACATATTCCAATGCAGCAGCCAGTGATGTGTGTCAAGACCCGGGATTTAAAGAGGAACTGTGTTTGAAAGAAAGTTCTATTGATGTTAGTGAAAATAAAAATATGGGGATTAGACAAAATTTCACCAATGTAATCCATAAAAATATTTTTATAGGTGGTCAAATAATGGACACCACTTTTTTAAACAATGAGACCATTCTTTATCAAAAGAATAGAGAAAAATACAAGTGTCGTGATTATGGAGAGTCAACTACTAAAAATAACAACCTGGAATCTCAATTGCTTAATCAATGTGAACGAAGACCTTACAAATGTGATATCTGTGGCAAGTGTTTTAAAGCAAATAGCATCCTTAAATCTCATCTTGCCAGACATGGTGAACACAGACCTTACAAATGTGATCTTTGTGGTAAGTGTTTCAAATATAAGGGCTATATTAAAATTCATCTAGGTACCCATAGTGAAAACAGGCCTTACAAATGTGATATTTGTGGCAAGTGTTTTAAAGCAAATAGCATCCTTAAATCTCATTTTGCCAGACATGGTGAACACAGGCCTCATAAATGTGATCTTTGTGGTAAGTGTTTCAAACTAAATAGCAACCTTATAAATCATCTCGGTACTCATAGGGAAGGCCGACCACACACATGTGATGTTTGTGGAAAGTGTTTCAAACTAAAGAACACACTTAAAACACATATAGTTACTCATAGTGAACACAGGCCTCACAAATGTGATGTTTGTGGCAAGAGTTTCAAATATAAGAGCTGTATTAAAATTCATCTAGGTACCCATAGTGAAAACAGGCCTTACAAATGTGGTGTTTGTGGCAAGGATTTCAAAGAAAAGATCACACTTAAAAATCATCAAGTTATTCATAGTGTACAGAGGCCTTACAAATGTGGTGTTTGTGGCAAGTGTTTCAAAGTAAATTACAACCTTAAATCCCATCTCGCCAGTCATGGTGAACACAGACCTTACAAATGTGATCTTTGTGGTAAGTGTTTCAAACTAAATAGCACCCTTATAAATCATCTCAGTACTCATAGGGAAGACCGACCTCACACATGTGATGTTTGTGGTAAGTGTTTCAAACGAAAAATTTACCTTAAATTCCATCTCGCCAGTCATGGTGAACACAGACCTTACAAATGTGATCTTTGTGGTAAGTGTTTCAAACTAAATAGCAACCTTATAAATCATCTCGGTACTCATAGGGAAGACCGACCCTTTTCATGTGATCTTTGTGGTAAGTGTTTCAAACTAAATAGCCACCTTATAAATCATCTCGGTACTCATAGGCAAGACCGACCTCACACATGTGATGTTTGTGGTAAGTGTTTCAAACGAAAAAGTGACCTTAAATCTCATCACGTCTCTCATAGTGAACACAGACCTCACAAATGTAATGTTTAGGCAAGTGTTTCAAACTAAATAGCATCCTTAAATCTCATCTTGCCAGACATGGTGAACACAGACCTCACAAATGTGATGTGTGTGGCAAAAGTTTCAAAGAAAAGATCACACTTAAAACACATCTAGTTACTCATAGTGAACACAGACCTATCATATGTGGTGTTTGTGGCAAGTGTTTCAAACTATAGATAATTTAAATCTCATATCGCCGGTTATGATTAACACATATATCAAATATGGGATGTTTGTGACAAGATTTTCAGTCTAAATTTCACCATTAATACTCATCTCGGTATTCATAGGAAACATACAGATCTCACTAATGTGATGTTTGTGGTAGGTGCTACAATCCAAATACCCACCTTGAAAATCATATCGTTATTCAAGATGAACAAATATCTCACTAATGTGATTTGTGGGGCAAGCCTTCCAAAGAAAAGAACACTCTAAAAATTCATCTACTTACTTATACGGAACACAGATATCACAAATATGATTTTTGTGGCAAGTGTTTCATAAAGAAGGGCACTCTTACCACTCATCTACTTGTTCATGGTGAGCAAAGTCCCACACATGTTATATTTGTATCAATGGTTTCTAAATTAACAACAATATTAAAATACATGGTAATCTTAGTTATAGCCTTTTTCATCTCTTAGATAACACAGCCTACAATAATGCCAGAGCCCATCTAACATAGTTTTTTATAATTAAATATTTTGTGGTCATAGCCATTTGCACAAACTTCACTTAGGGATTGTCGAAAATTGAAATGATGGACTAATTCACGTATTTTTGATTATAATTTTCTTTTATATATATTGATGTAGTGTGTTTCTGAGACAAATATTGTTTGAAATCCTTAGATTTGTTGGAATCAATAAGAATTATATTATTTTCCTTTAAAATCTAGTGTCATTTATCAATAAATCATTGAAATAAATAATATAATGTAATTTTGATACATACATAATTGATAAGTTTAAGAGTTTCTTTTATCTCCAAACTGTTAGTAATTTTTACGTTGTTTGTGTTTATTAAATCATTTAGACTTATTACAATAGTGTTAATATTAAGATATTTTTTCTTGGGCTAGGCATATATATCAATAAAAAACTCTTATTTCAAATTTGAATTTAAGTGTTTCTCTGGTAATAATATTTAGAGGAAATAATTAATATTATCTTCCAATAATCCTCAAACCTGAATTCCCTCTGATGTATAAGGTGGTAGATATAATGGTTCCCTAAGATCCTTCAGCCTTTAATAAATGTCTTTTATGAAAATGAGAAAACTATTATTATAGTTGATATGAATTTAACTATCATCATATCTGCTGCCACTTGTTTTGTGCCCACCCTCTTGACCGCAAGGCCCCAGGTGCAACATCTTGCTCGAAGAACTGCGTCTAGCCATCGAGGTGTTGAAACGCTGACCAGATTCTGGTATTATACAAGAAAAACACAATTATCTCTTGAGTGTTTTCATAATTATTTACTAGCTACGCGTTGTTAAAAGCATTCATTTTCTATCCGTCAAGCTCGGCCAACAAATGGCTGTCTCTGTGAAATAGACAGGCGTTACTCTATTTAGTCTAGTCCGCACAACTCTCCTTATCACAAGTGTGCGAGCTCGAACCGCCAACCCTCCAAACCGAGCAGCGCAACGTTGTTTGGAGGTGACGTCATGACAGCTCGAACTAAATGAAACCCTGTGCCATAAACACCCCCACATTATTCTATGAAATCTGGCCACTTTACTCTTCTTTCCATATTTGCATTACTTCGTACGATTCCTCTTACCATTATGGATAAAAATAAATCGGTTATTTGAACCTGAGTTTCGTGTGTAGAAATATTAGATCGATAGGGGACAATGCTATTTGGGATTCAGTTGTTAGTTTAATATTGGATAGCTGTATCAGACTTAGTAAAATATCTTCATCTTCCTCAAAATTTTCCTTCATTATTTTCCTCTGACTCGCACACTTGCTGTTATATGATTCTTCCATTTCTTACTTGGGCACCCTTGTAGTATTTTCTCTTTTAACTTCAACTATTCCAATGTATTAATACCAGCATCGGTGGCCGCATGATCTAAGGCATCACTCTAGCAATAGATTGGCTTTTCAATGCCCGGGAGTATGAGGTTTGAATCCCTTTCGATTGTAGTGAAGGTTTTTTGTTAAATATTTCCCCACACTCTTCCCAGGCTAATCCGAGTACAGAACATACATCCTCTTAATTTTCACCCATATCATATCTTTTTTTTTTTTTTTACAATGAGCGTATAACCCGAACGGATAGTAAGACGCGGGGCTAAATATTTATTTTACAATGGATAAATAACTTTAAGATTAAGTTTAAAAAAAACTAAAATACTGTTATTACTTACCACAACCATAGCTACTTCTAATTCCAAGCTCATTTGGTTAGTTAGGCATCAGGATAGGGCTTTAACCTTTTTTATTCCTAGTAAGATATACTTAAAATCGTACCTCCTGGAATAGGCAAAACGTTTGGTTAATGACTCCTGCCTGGATGTACTGAAAATGATCCCCTGACTATTTCTAGATAAACAGAACAGATCCTTTTGTGTTTTTACCAGCGTGGAAGTTAACAAATTAATTAGATTAACTCTTTCAGCCATTGAAACAATAATTTGTAACAAGCTCTCTTTGACTTTAATTTATTATCTTCACATCAATTTCGACACACTAATATTCCGATGAACATCTTGAAGTCTTGCAAATCTCTCTTACAGTAATATGTTTTATCACCTCACCAAAGTTTCGCTACTGTAGTTGCTAGTGGAGTCACCACATGAACTGCTCTCACCCCTCCTATACTTTCCCACGTTCAGAGTGTCCTTGCCTTCCACCTTTTTTCCAGGCCACCACCACCAGCTCCACCATTAATATATTTCAGCTTATTGTTTACTTTCTACACAACGAAAGACAAGCGATCACCGATGTACTCTCCAAGGAGTGGTCCCGAGTTTTGAGCCGCATCTGGGGGTTTTATAGAATGGCAGTCAAAGGACAAGGGCTCTAACCCTTGTCAAAGTAAGATTGTTCCAAGCTACCTTAGGAAATCATAATTTACAATAAATTTTTACATTTTTATTTGGACTTTTATAACCTTAGGAATATATAAAAATATATTTTCTTCCCTATATTTCCCTGTATTAGGTGCACAATACCTCACACTCGGCATTCCCGATTGTTTTTAATCATAAACAAAATAGCACCTTGTCTCTATGCGTTTAGTACGTTGGGTCATTTTTTCACTGTCAAGGACTTTGATGCAACTTTGATAGTCTTCAAGAATCACTGTAGGTTTCACAAACGGTTCATACAGGTCACTCAACAATCTCCCGATGCACACTTCTTCCTGTGCGTATTCAGCAACTGTAACCTATTCTGCTTCAGTTGAAGATAACGTAACTGACTGTTGCTTCCTGCTTACCCAGCAGATAGTTAGTTCCCCCATGTAAAGACAAACAATACTTTGGGTTTGATTCCCTGTCAATTTGGACTTTACTCCACTCAGCGTCTACATATCCATTGAATTGGTTCGACTCATGTCTGATAGACTCTCCAAACTTCAGTTTCCTGTCTTTTGTGGTCTTTTAGTACGAAATATTGGTTTCACTTCTGTCCAATAACTTTGCAGTAGTTTCTGCAACTTCCACGCTAATATGGAATCGCTGGTATTGATTTGCCTCGGTATTGAGCAGTGGCGGCTCATAGCTAAAATTAGTAGAGGTGCTGCTAACTCGGGAAGCAGAACTGGGAATTTTTTACTTCATAGCCGCAAAGCCAACTTCTCCGTTGTTACCATTCAGAATTAAAGCTACGAATATATTTCTTGTTGTTGCTTTTGCCTGGCTGAGATATTAGAATATCAGGTGTTAAACGACATCTTTTCTTAACTGTAACTTTCTCATGGAGAGATATCTGTGAAAACTTAAGCTGTAGAATAAGCACAACACACGCCGAGTAAAAAAAAACACTTCCTTCCACCATCACGCCAGAGCTGGCAGTGCGAGAGCAACAGTGCTCTCTCAACTTCACATTACCGTCTTCCTACGCACCCCCTATTAGGTGCGCATTCGCACAAAAGTCAAACATCATGTCGCTGGCACTGTGAAGTGCACAGTTCCATACACTGTGAGATAAACTGTGGGGTGGCTACTGAAGTACTGACATTAAGCTTTAGGAATATATATATATATATATTGTAGTACAAAAATAAAGAATTATATAAAAAAGAATGTAAAGTGGTCAGGGTTTTAGGCCCTTTAGCTCTCAACCATTTCATTTATAAAATTATCTTAGTTTTTCCTTTAGTTTGCATATTAATACACTCAAGATTTTGAAAGTACTAAACTGATAAATACATTGTTCTTTTCCATTCATCTAGGCCTAATTTAATTCTATTTATTACTATAAAATGGTTAGTTATAGGAATGTGTGGGGTTTTATCGTAATTATAAGTAATGTAAATCATAACCAAAGTTGTAAGCAATATATGTTTTAAATTTCAATTCATTAATTTCATTTTCAGGCCTTTAAACTTTTAATCTCTTAGTTTTTCATTATTTAAAGTCTTTGTTGGAATATTAGAGTCATCCAAATTTATTACTTTTACTTTTCATTTTAAGCATCGTGCAATGTATTAATAGCTGAACCCGGAAGCTGGAAGATGCACCTGTTGCTTGCACGTGTGGTCTTTCAGGGGAGGTTTTGGCTTGGACTCCTGGCCAATCAGTGCCTCTGGCTGAGCGTCTGTTTTTGACCTTATGTGGAAGGAAAGTGTCAGACGCTGGACTGGCCGGTTAGCTCGCAAAGAGTAAAGACCCGTACTCACTATTAACTTATGGTAACGTGTAGAGATAGTGTCGTGATGGGGGAAAGGAGAGGTAGATCCGGTGGCTATATAATTATCCTTATAAATGCTGAAACTAATTCGGTTTTCTAAATTAAGCATCCGTGGTGACAAAATGTAAATTATTTGTTAAAATAAAACTTCAAATTCAAAGTCGCTTTAATCGCTTTAATCGGCTTTAATCGTCTCTCTACCCTAACCATTATCTATATAACCCCGAGATGCTCTACCGAAACAACTGACTGCCGTGGACGACACCGTAAGAAGAAGATGAAAAGGTGAGGCTGGTGATCATATCAGCTGTACGACAGGTGACTGGTTACAATAATATTAAATGTTATTGATAATATCAAGTGGAAATAGGGGGTGCTGGAGTTCCACAGTAACTATACAAGAGCCGCCACTCGTGATTTTAAACCAAGGTTACAATGTTTAAATAATTAGGTGTACTTTTTTGATACAATTGTGATATCAACGAAAGGCCCTTCAGAGTTAAATGTGTTTTCTATCAGTTCTATTAATTTCAAATCTCTATATTAATATTATATATAATTTGAGAGGTTCCTGAGATAGAGGAATTTAAGTCTCCCCTATAATTGTTGATTACATTATATTTATCATATATTAACAAAAGATGACCAATGACTTCTAACTTTATGGTGTATGTATCATTAACAGTTAATAAAATTCTGTTCCTTGAATCCAAATTACATATAATCATTTTTAACTACCATTCTTATGGTAGGGACAGAGTAGTAAAACAACACAAATTAATACTAAACAAAATTAAATTATAAAAGACTAATATAAAATTAGAAATGCTATTTTGAAATCAGGCAAGGTTATTTATAGTGGTAATCCTGTTGACCCAGAAGATTCAAAGCTGCACACAATTAACATACTAATAGAGCTCTAGTACTAAATAAAGTTATAGACCGACTCTGGTCAAACAAACTGTTAATACACTTAGACATATGGCAGTTCATGGCTGTCACCGTGACAGGTGATTAATATGTTTCTTGATGAGACACTGAAATTATATTTGTAGTGGCATAACAAGGTTAATCTCTACTCACTAAGATATTAAAAGTATCTTCAAGATAATATATTATTCACTGCTTTAACACGCCAACAGTCTTAAATATAAATATATAATTTATAGATTAAGTATTTATTAAGGAGAAAGCGTAAAATTGGGTGAGAGTATATTAACAAATGTTTTGAGAAATTATGGTGTGGATTCATGTTTACTAAATGCAATTATGGATGTGTATTATAGAAGTGAAACTTGATTTGGTATGAATGTAGCTTTAGACGAATGTTTTGACATTTAAAAAAGGTACTATACAATGTTGTTCCCAATAATCCATGTTTATTTAAAGTATTCTTGTATGAGGTATGGCTGTGAAGACGTGTTTGCAGTGCGAATGGACATTGTAAAAGTTTGAGTGCTGCTATTTGTTATGATGCAGTATATTGATGGTTGAGAATGAAAGTGACTTGCATAAATTATTAAATTGCTTGTATGTGGCGAATAGAAGAATGGATTTCCGTAAAAATGTTTCCAAAATTAAAGTATAATATTTGATAAGGAAGGCTCAAGAAATAATAGTCAGCTTAGTTAAATAGAAAAAAAAAAATGTTAGAACCGGTCAATTATTTTGTATATCTGTGTAGAATGTTCCTTAAAAATGGAATATAGATGGTGAAATCGACCGACGGGTGAGCGCATCTAGGATAGTAGTTGGTTAATTATCTATCTTAGAGGGTACATTGCTGTAGAAAAAAGTCTCAATAAATCACATTTTAATTCTTATAAATAAAATCAGACAAAATCTACGAATAACATTTAAATTATCACAAAATATAATACATATTGAGTGTACTTTGTTGTTTATGATATATATAAAAATAATTAAAATCAATTTTCATTGTTTACATAATATGGCTTTCATTTATTTATTTTTTTACTTTAGAAACAATGTTTAGTTGTTTTATGCACAACAACCCTTTTACCTAGCAACTACTATTTTTCCTGCTAGTAAAGTTAACTAACTGAGGAAATTACTGAAGGTTGACAACTGAATTTTTCTAACTGCGTGTGCCAACTCAAATTGTGTAAACTGTGGGAGTGGGAAAGTATTATTTGGTAGAAAGAGTTGGTGCAAGGTGGTTGGTGTCAATAAACAAGTTACTGACATTGGCTGAGCTATGGATAAGAAAAGAAATGCTTTGACATCTGCCTGCAATATCATAAATGCAATAAAACTAAATTTAATATAATATAAACAAATGAAAAGAATGTAAATATTATTTAATTCATAATGGGCAAAAGTGGGCAAATCAATAAAATTACCTTTTTTTCAAGAAATTTCTTTTATGCTAGATACTTAAACTTATTTACCAAATCATTGAGTGTTTATTTTAAATTTCTTACTTTTTAATAATATTATACAATTTTATACATCCCTATAAAATTAGTTGACCAATCTCAATCATTATGTATTTTCTACAGATTTTTTATCATTCACAAGCAAAATTCAAATTGATAATTTAAAATGTTTTGTAATTAAAATTTTATAAATAAACAGTTGTGGACCTATTTATATTATTTACAGAAAGAACAAGATTGCCATGAAACTCAATTTAAACTGGATAGTACCATTGAA
>CABFOV010006471.1:0-32696 GCA_902141375.1 Timema poppense | reverse complement strand
TTTTTTTTTTTTTGTTAAAAGAGAGAAACGCCATAATCTCTTGTCTCTTTCTCAACTTCCCGTTATCTTCTGTACCAAGGCTAAGGGGTGCATAAAGTTTCGAAAAAAAGTATTTTGTTCTATCTGTCTATTACTAAAGACCCGCCTCGGTGGCGTAGTTAGCTAACACGATAGTTTCGTGTTGAGCTATACTGCCGAGGATGGAGAGATTTAGGTTCGAATCTCGGTCGGAAGAACTGGGGTGGTTTTTTTTCCTAAATGTTTTTTCCACTCTCCCTCCACGCAAATGCGGGTTCACTTCCTTTGAATTCAACCTTCCCAATTCCTAACCCATTAGCATAATTAGAACTTAAGCGTATAACCCGAACGGGTGGTGGGATGCGGTGCTATAATTTATTTTAATTTAATTACTAAAGTTTGGGCTGTTTCAAACTCAAATGAAAAGTCCAGAGAAGACAGTTTATTCTACGCTGCTAAGTATTTTGTGTGTTTTGGCTACTTCGCTGTTAACCGACCCCCTGGTGTAGTGTGGTCAGTACATCTGGCTGGCTACGAGCCCAAATATCCAGGATTTGATTCCCAGCTGATACTTTAGGTATTTTCCCCGAAAGGGGAATTACCCCAATGGTCACCAGGGGTTGGTTAATTAGGCTTAAATTGGTGACCTGGTGGTCTGGGGGTAGGGTGTCAGACTTCTTTGCTGGGGTTCGAGGCTCAATCCTCGGTCCTGGCACAGATTTATCTGATTGCCAAACCCTTCCTTCACCTCTGACAAGACGTGTATTAATCACAACTTGTGAATGTGTGGAATGCCAGGCCTCCACCGTGGTTCGGATTCCACGTTAAACTGTAGGTCCTCCATTTCATCTCACAATCACCCTAACTTTACACATTAGTATAAGTGCGTATAACCCGAACGGGTAGTAAGGCGCGGTGCCAATAATAATAATAATAATGATGATGATGATTAAGTTAGGTCTAAGTGTTTCCATTGTTTCCACACCCTCATACTCACTATCATCATCTCCTCATCTCATCGGTATCGGTACATTGTAAAAGTCTCCACGGAAAGGATGTACGATTAGTACATTCGGGCATACTGGCTAATATTTTCACTACTGGGATACGAGTTATGTAGCACAAACGCGCAATTTAAAAAAACACTATTATTTCACTTTTTTTTTAATTTTGCCATCGGCCTACGATGTTTGCTGCATTATACAAATTGGTCCGCTAATAATGAAAGTTTAGCCAACATTATTTTAAGTTATTAACGACTTTTGTGGTTGAAAATGTCAACTATAAAAACATAAAAATTAATCAGGTCTATTTAAAGAGATAATTTCTTCTTTCTTAGGATCAAGATATTTACTAGCTCAGTGCTGAATCCTTACCCCACATCGGTGGTTGTATGGTCTAAGATGTAATTCTTTCAAAAGACTGGTCACTATTCGATTAGAGTTTGAACCTTGCTTGAATGTACTAAATGGTAGATTACCTAAATATTTTTCCACTCTCCTCACGTAAATGTAGGCACACGTCCTCTTATATCAACTTTCCTCATCTTAAACACACTAGCGTAGTTAGTACATATATGTGAAACCCGAACAGTTAATAAGATACTGTGTTAAAAAATAAAATAAAATGAATTCAGATGTTTTATTTCAGTAAAAATGAGAGCTTGCCTTCCTCTGTGTATTTTATGTTAGCCATTTACATGTTACAAACTTCTTAGAATTTTATTGATAAAAAAAACGCTACATCTAAATGTTTAAACTCAATTTCACAACCCATTTGTTATTGCAACCATTTTTTAAGGGTACAAAGAATAATCTTATTCTTTTATTGCGTAAATGAATTTGGTGGTGAATATTAAAACATCATATTTACAGTCCAAGTTTCATAAAAAGAGCCTTCTTTATCTGACAGATATAAAAGTTACTAGATCTATTTTCATGTATTCATAAGTCAGGTCATGTGATCTGCAGCAGTCACTTTTGATATATATTGTAAATATATATAACATAGCAGTAATAATCCTATAGTAAAATGTTATCAATATTGACCGCAAAAAATATGTTTTCGTTTTCTATGAAAATCGGGCTGTACGGTTACACATTTTATTGCAGAAATGCAAGCCATTCATTTAGAGAGTGAGGTCAGGACCCCAAAACCCTGTGAAAAAGTTATAACTTAGGGTCTACACTTTGTGCCTCCCTCTTTATAACAGGAAAAAATCGAGGGGGTAGCGTGCAAACGGCAATAATTGATGTAAGCAAAGATATGAACCGCCATCTTTGTTTTAGTTGTCACTTTCCGAACGGTACGCTCTTTGCGACACTCGAGTGCAGCTGTGGCTAAAATTGGAAAACTCTGAACCCCAAATGATGGCGGATAAGTGAAAACAAAGGCAGGAGACGAGAACAAATCTATCACCCGGTCCATCTTGACGAGGATTTGGGCGTGACATGCGCAGTAACGCCGGGATCACGATCAACCTTAATGTTCACGTAACGCAACGTAGTGGTTCTCCTCGTGCGTGTTGACGTGCGGCCGCCTCCAGTCGGCGCGAAATTATCAATCGCTGTCAGAACACACGGATTAGAATACAACTGGTGACCTGGCGGTCTAGGGGTAAGGTGTCAGACTTCTGTGCTGGCGGCCGGGGTTCAATCCTCGGTCCCGACATAGATTTATCTGATTACCAAACCCTTCCTTCACCTCTGACAAGACATCTTGTGAATGTGGGGAATGCCAGGCCTCCACCGTGGTTCGGATTACACGTTAAACTGTAGGTCCTCCATTTCATCTCACAATCACCCTACCATTACACATTGGCGTAAGTGCGTATAATCCGAACGGGTAGTAAGACGCGGTGCTAATAATAATAATAAGAAGAATACAATGGTCTGGGTAGTTTTCTGGAACTGTTTTTCTACTCTGTATAAGTGTATCTCCCTTTCACCTCTCACTTACAACCACCCTTTGTCATGTCAGTAAGAAATAGGGAAAAGAAAACTACGCTACGAACGAAACTTTTTAACTCAAGGCTCGCTACTAGTTAACTTGTGAGGTTATAAGAAAATCATTACATTTGTTAGAGGAAATCTAAATCTAGAGCCCTTTTTACTTTACCGCTATCTTATAGGTAGAGCAAGTTTTGTGATCGTCAAAAAAATTGAACCCGAGATTTTGATGAATGTCGACGTCTCATAACTCCGACCACCCTAAAAAGTGGTTTTCGCAATGCCGTCTGTCTCTTAGTCTGTACCTCCAACTAGAGCCTAAACTATTTTACCGATTGAGCTAAAACTTGGTATCTAGGGTTTTCATAGTTTTACCCCGAGGAAACTTTGGAATTGTATATCCAACCTTAAAATTAAGGGTAGTTTCCTTAAGGATGGAGAGAGAGAAAAAAATCGATTTTATCAAAATCGGCTTTAACGATTTTGATTAGATTTCATTTTTAAGCTTTGATCAATATTACAAACCAAATGGCCACTCTCGACTTTTCGTCAAAATGACTTTAAGGGTTCCGGTCTGATGCGTAAATTCTAATTTTTAATTTTATCTCCGTAAGTATTTTAGATATGAAATTAATTATCATTGCATACATGTAGGTCTATTTATAATAAACATTTTTTACCTGAAATATATTTTTATAAAACCAAAAGGTTTCAAGCTATACACAAATATATATTTATTTTAACTTTGCCAACACTTTAAGGTAAAATAGTACGACCGTCAAAAAAAATTAGCCTAAAATGTTGATGGATGTCGACGTTTCATGACCCCCTGAAGCCTAAAAATTGATTTTTTGCAACGCCAACGCCCTCTGTATAAACCTAAAATTAATAGCAGTTTACTAGAGGATGAAAAGAGAAAAATTCCATTTTTTCAAAATCAGCTATAACGATCCTAGCTCTCTCATTTTAGACTCAATAGTCAATCATTAGCTATTTTATTGATTAAAATTTATAAAAGAAAAATTTAATAGCAATGCGATAACCATAAGATGTACATCCTTTAGAAAAATGACGACAATTTTAATACAAAATGTTGACCCTCAGGGACCCAATATTGATATTTTTATTGGTCCAAAAATACTAATGAAAACGTTAATTCCTTAAAAATAGAAATATGAAATTTAAAACCATGAGCCAAAAAATCTGTTACGTATGTTTAGCGCAATTTGTTATTGGGTTTGCTAGTGTATATTATATTACAAATTTTGAGTAAATATCTTCATTTCTAAACAATAGTGCGAGAAAGTCCGTGCGGAGTTCCGTACCATTTATTTCATCTAACCTAGTCTCATAGTTCCACAAATATGTTTAGTAAGACGTTGAAAATGAGCTAATGTCACATCTTTACACATTTTTTTCTACTAGTAAAACTCACACTATTGGGTAGTTAAGGAAAAAAAAGCCTCGTTAGAATCTTTCGACTTAATTTTGGTGTGAAACATATTTTTAAATAACGCATAATATAATTAATTAATGAATCAGAGCTGAACGTCTGTGTTGCAATTTCTCGCTTACCAAGGCAGCCCCCATAAGGTAGTAGTTGACAAGGGGGAAACTTTCCCGTACCGTCATGTTACGTAAAGTATACCACGTGTTCCTGCCAGCCAATCATGTTGGGAGGTAACGCTAACACGGCTATTTAGTACTTCATTTGTTATGATGTGCAGACGACTTCCTCGGTATAGTTCGTTTGCATACGTCTTGCGAGTACCAAAACGTCATGACCTCTGCTTACACTTTATTCTTTTATCTCCAATAAGCTTCTATTTCAAGTACTTGGAAGCCTAATCAGCTCTAACTGCTTGAGTTTCATTTTACCGAACAATTTGTATTAAAATAGTCTAAATTCATTGCCTGTGTTTATCTAGAGTCGTAACGTTACGTGAATCCTAATCATACACTAGGTTTCTTTACGTTAGTTAAACTTATCGATATCCCGGCAAAAGTATCCAAGCTCATCCCCCGCGGATACAAGAAGAATCCTTTAAAAAAAAATTGCCATGGCGTCAGCACGCCATCGAGCCATACCAACCAAACGGCCGCCATCTGTTGGCGAAGATTGTGCCAAATTCTGCAGATATCCTAGGATGTCATGTGGTAAGCACAACGATTCTTCTGGCCGTTAATCTCAGTTTTCTAGACCCGAGCCACTACCTTTTCATTCGATTAGTTCTTTTTCATTTGACCTCACGAAGCTTAGTTGACTCTTTTAAAGACCCATTGCTTCACAGAAAACTCTGAAAACACTGGGGATCGAACCAGGGACCTGAGCACTAGACAACTGTGGCCAGAAACTCTGACCACTAGTCCACAGAGGCGGTGGTATAAAATAATAAGCCTGAGGAAATAAATAGATCATACTTTGCTACAGTTAATTAGAGATTGATACTCGTATCGGTGATCAAGGGGATAAAGATGTTTGTTTCGTCAGTTTTTTTCGGGGGACGGGGAAGCAAGGGAGTTTTGGAACCTATCCGGGAGTATTAAGGGGGGTTTATCATAAATAATAATTTCCCCCTCTTCCTCCTATTTCTCCTAAATTGTACCCTCTTCATTCCTACCACATTAGTGTAAGAGTATAGTCCAAAAGTACAGTAAAAAACCTGAAGCTGGTTACGAAAATAAAAAGAGTCGTGATTAAAACGGTTGTTCAACGAATGCTTTTGTTCTTGTGGCGTTTCAGACAATATTTTAAAATGGATTTGTACCAATGTTTTTAGAGTCCTTCGATAGAAGAAGATAAACTTGTGACGAAACTAAATTGTAATCGAGATTAAAAAAAAAGATAGGTTTGAAAAATAAAAAACTTAGTTTTTTATCTCAATATTTACTAAATATAACAATATTATTTTTAAATCGCTGTTTAGACGATTTGTTAAAAGCTATAGTAATTGCAGGGATTAGTATTTGAAGTCTGACCAATTCAAAGTAGCTTTTATAGCTTTTATAACTCTCAGATCTTTATTATTATTATTATTATTACTAATATTACTATTAGCACCACGTCTTACTAGCCTCAGATACTTGATATATCGATATTCCACAAATATATCTAATGATATGGAGAAAATTATTGATAGGCCTACTTTCCTTTAGATACCAATCGTATCCCTCTTCATCAGTGGTTCATCTGACCTCTTGGTAGATCATCAAATCCTACCCCCCTTTTTTGGAAGGGTGGGGGGGAAGAAAGTTATAAAAAAATATATAAATAATTGCTTTCAAGTCAATTTTGAATTTTATACTGGCAGAAAATTTGTTAAGAAAATACTGAAAATTATTTTGATGGTTGGCACTGTTTAGCTTACATCATTTCTTGAATATTGGGTTTGATGTTTGATAAAGCACACCGCGAATCTCTTTCCTACACCCCCCCCCCGCCCCCTACCCCCTGCACCTCAACCCCCAGAAGGATTTTACGCCCATCAAGTTGGAAACCACTGCGCTACAAGATTATCTTTAGGGAGGGGGTTCAATACTTTGAGGTTTTATTTATTTTGTGCATCGTGCTTTTTTTTCCGTTTGGTATATTCACATATTTTACACTAATGAGGTAGGATGAGGAAATTATAATTTAGAATAAATGTTCCCACATATGCGTGGAAGAAGTCTGGGGAAAAATTAAGGGGGGGGACACTCTTAGTATTCCTGATTGAGACTTGAACCTTAACCTCCCCCCTCTGGCAGCCCAGGAGATACAGTAGCCCCACGGCTTCTTTGGTGCTGACTTACAGTTCACAGCTGACTTCTGACAGTCGACATTTAGGTATATACCTAAATTTTGACTGTCAGAAGTGACAGCTACTAAACACATGTTTTTGCAGATCCTTTGGTTTGGCGTAGGGATTACATAATTTGGTCTGGTAACTTTTCAAAGCCGTCAGCTGTGAGCTGTCAGTCAGCACCAAAGAAGCCATGGGGCTACTGTACTACGGTTGATATGAGAGGGAGTGAAATAAATAAATAAAACTGCTTCAGTGGCCGCATGGTCTATGGCATCACTTTTGGAACAGTCTGAACTGCCGATTACAGGGAGATTAGAGTTCGAATCTCAATCAGGTGTAATGAGAGTAGTTTCAGTCAAATGGTTACATATGTATAATAATTGTAACTCACACAAACATATTAAATTATTTCGGGCACCTAGGAATTAACAAAGATTTCGAAGATAGTTATGTATAAATCAGTGCAATCTTTTGAGAACAATTTGTTACTATTTTGATATAG
This sequence comes from Timema poppense, assembly GCA_902141375.1. Taxonomy (NCBI): domain Eukaryota; kingdom Metazoa; phylum Arthropoda; class Insecta; order Phasmatodea; family Timematidae; genus Timema; species Timema poppense. Next base: position 25,443 of record CABFOV010006471.1, on the reverse strand, counting down.
AAATTCCAGGCCAACCATTTCTAATTATTACTGCGTGATGGCTGACCTAAGTTTTCATGATCCAAATCACCGCTTTTTATAAAAAAAAAAATAGAAACCCCGATTGTATTTTTAATAAAGAAACACCCTGTTGAAATTAATTGCTTTTCGTAGAAACACTAAATGCAGAAAGGGGGGGGGGCTATGGAAGATTTAGAAAAGAGTGGGGGAAGGCATGGCTGCTGATATGGTGGTTTCATTTTGAACCTTGAGGGGGCGAACAGACCCAACTCTTTTTACAGCTTCCGAAGAAGTCGGTCCGCCTAGCTAAGCATCCAAAGAGGAGTGTATAGAATGGATGTCAACATGAGAGGGGTCGGAGAAACACAGGAAGTTCTCGAGAAAATATCCTACTGCGGTGGATAAAATAAATACTTCTCCACCGGTAAACTTTACCTATTTACCTGTCTCCTAGCGAAATCTGGCAATGTGGTGGCTTTTTCTACTTTCGTTCTTCCTTTTTTTATTATTTCTCTCTTCTTCTGTTGGTTTCTAAGCATAGAGAAAGACTAGTATGTCTTCCTTTTCTTTCTCTGTGGTTCTCCGTGACGTGTTGGAAGGAAACGGGATGAGTGGCGGAGAGAGATAGAGAGAGAGAGAAATAGGGGAGGGGAAAGGTGGTTTTGTTAAGACGCCAAACATTTTCTGAAGGGTGATTTCAGGTGGGGATTTTGGGGTGATGCAGGGGAGAGGTGGTTTTTAAAATGAAACAAGCGGAGATAGATACCGGAGGGGGGAAAAAAAATTGTCGGTGGAGGTGGGGTAGGGAGGAAGTTACCCTCTGTATTTTTTTACCTGGCAAGAGACCAATGTCCGACCCTCGGGGTCCAAGGGGAGAACTTGATGTGCGTCGCGCGCGCCAAAGGGTCAGTGGTGAAGCTATTATATGCACGTGATTGCAGTTATGGGGTTTGTTAGGGGGTAGGGGGAGTGTCCGGTTCGGCACTCGCTTGCCCTCCGATGGTCACTCGGCGTTTGTTACCACTGACCCTCCCATGGAAACAAGACTATGAAAAAAAATAAAATTACAACAATATCTTGAAAAGGGTTCTTTTTTAAAAGAGAAAAAACCCTTTACGGAAGTTTGAGGTAGTGTGTAATGTTATTTGAATGAACTAAGACCCAAGAATGTTGGAACAAATACTCATAAAAAAAAAGGTTACAAATGAATATGGAACAGTAGTTTGATATCGTTCTTTACTCCCCCCTTACCCTCCACGAAAAAGAAAAATAGAAGGGAAAGGGATAGCCAATGGTCAATTCGAGTAACCCTCAGACCTAAGACATCGCTGACCAAAAATCATCTACCTGTGCGTTATTTTTTTTTTCAAAGTTACCTTAAACAAATTTCTTAAAACAGGTTCCTTCTTGATCTAACTCATTCTAACACGTATATACTGTTACATCCTAAATTTAACAACCAAAGGGGGGGTTACACCCATGAAATAAAGCGGTGAATAAGAAAAGGACATATAAAAAACATGTAAAATGTCATCTTCATCTTTATAATATTATTAAAATTTAGTGACCGATGGTCAGTAAAGGAACCGGAAGGGTTTTCTACCTAAACCTCCACGGCTGTTTCAAACGAGCGCACAAGTATATCTGCTATATATGGATTTAATCTGCATACAGATATATATGTAACACTAAGAATCGTCCAGGTACTGACCCGGATACAAATGATATTGTATCGTAGCGTTACCTTCGAGTATTCACTCAAATATCCAGGTAGACTGAAGACAATGGTGGACGGCAGATGGCATTGTCCTTCAAACTTCGGACCTACGCGACTAGTAGCTAGTCGGACGCTACAAGCCCGCACAGGACTCCTCAGGGTGATGTCCGGTAAACCGGCGACACGATAACGAACATTCGCCTTGAGATGCAAACATTTAACGATGTGGGATTCTCACACACTCACACACTCGTTTACGTAACTTTCCCCTGTTTAAAATAAATAAATAAATAAATATATATATATATGGTCATATACTCCTAAACTGTTTCTACAATCTACGTGTATTATCTTCGTTGAATTTTACACGCATGTTTAGAAACTCTTAAATGGTTTCTACATGTATAAACATCTTTGAATTAATTCATACATGTTGTTTAGAAGCTCTTGAATGGTTTCTTCGTGTAAGAACATATTTAAATTAACATATATATGTATTTTTAGAAACTCTTAAGCTATATCTTTACGTATCATCATGGTTGAATTTTGCATGTATGTTCATAAACTCTTAAATTGTTTATAGATATATTACCATCTTAGAATTAATTAATGTATGTTCAAAACCTCTCTAATTACTTATATGTGTATTGAATTGACCAAGACAACTAAGATTTTTTTTTTTTCATCTTGGGGTCTGCTCACATATTTAAATTAATGATTTTAAGGATGAAGAAAGTTTTAATTAAATGAGAGGAAATGCCCTTACTTTTTCATGGAAGGAGAGTGGGGAACAATTTAGAAAATACAACGCTCAACCTAACAACCGGTATTCGAACCCTGACCCCCTCATTATCGGGAGTCCAGCCCAACACGAGTGACGCGTTAGACCATACCACCACCGATGCAGGCTAGGATGGATTCAAAAGAAAGATTTGACGTAAGCGCAATACTTCCTTATACCTGATCCATCTATCCATAAAGGGTTTGACGAAACAAGACAAAACAGAAGGGCCGGATAAACATATCTGATTTACAGTTTACAAGTTGAAACATTAAATTTATCATTAAATTAAAGCTCAGACACGAAGTTTCAATAAATATTCGACCATTGTGGCTTTTGCTTCATAGTTTGTGTTTTAATGATATTGTTTCCCTTCAATTGTGATAGTATTATTATTATTATTATTATTATTATTATTATTATTATTATTATTATTAGCACCGCGTCTTACTACCCGTTCGGGTTATTGTGAGATGAAATGGAGGACCTACAGTTTAACGTGGAATCCGAACCACGGTGGAGGCCTGGCACTCCACACATTCACAAGCTGTCTTGTCAGAGGTGAAGGAAGGGTTTGGTAATCAGATAAATCTGTGCCAGGACCAAGGATTGAACCTCGGCCGCCAGCATAGAAGTCTGACACCTTACCGCTAGACCACCAGGTCACCCAATTGTGATAGTGGAATTTATTGATCTTACATAGAGTACTAGCAGAAGCACTTGGTATCGGCCGTGGTAAATACTCAATGGATTGCGGGGCTACCCCTGGCAACGATTTTATTTGCTTCAAACCAAAAGAAAAAAGAAATCTCCATCCTATTTCTTCTCACCCGGTTTTTAATTAATTTTAAAATATCAAGTCCAAATTTTAAAATTCCATCCTTGAGGGGCACATGTTCGTGCACAGAGGCTATGTATTTTCAAAATGTCAGACCTTTGTATGAGGTAGATATCGCTCAACGCTCATGACAGACAAACAAACTCTTCTTCAGTTTATTAGAAATAGATTGTTGACCTTGGTGGTCTTGGGGTAAAGTGTTCGCCACAGGACCCGGTGCTCGTGGGTTCAAACCCAACTGGGGTCAACGAATATTTCTTGGGCGATAAAAATCCGTACCAAAAATCCATTTGAGGGGAGTGAAGTCACCGGCCCCATGTCGATTGTGGTATGTAAAATAACCCCGGAAGGTATGTACCTTTCCCGGCAAAATTAGTATGAGCTTTCGCCCTCACACATAGAATTTCCGTGCAGAAGGCAACGGGAAACTACCGACATTATTAGCTTCCCTAGTACCTGTGTTTTCTCCCAGATGGTGCGTTCAGCACTAACCAGGTGAAAGGCATTCCCAGCTCCAGATGGATGGGGAGCTCATCAAGTCAAACGTCGGATTTTTAACTAATCAATCAATCAATCAATCAATCACATAGTAGGCCTATTAATAAAAAGAACAAAATGTGTTATTATTATTATTATTATTATTGTGCATTAAATTCACCCCCTTGTTAGTACAAGGTCTAAATAAACAACTAATAAAACATTCTGTTCTGATCCATGATGAATTTAGAAAGTGATGTATTATAATATATCTTCCTATTGTATTGGCAATCTCCCCCACCCCCCTCTCAAGCCTCCCCCCCCCCCTTACCAGACCCATCCTTCCCCATTTCCATCCTCTGGAAAAAGACTCATATCCTAGTTAAGTCCCAAGTGTTCACGGTAGGAAGTAGATGTGTTGTGTTCTCTTCTGGCCGGTGATAAACCTACTAGAATATACAAACGTGACAGAATGTATTTCCCATTCGGTAGACCTGGCGGTCTAGGGGTAAGGTGTCAGACTTCTGTGCTGGCGGCCGGGGTTCAATCCTCGGTCCCGGCACAGATTTATCTGATTACCAAACCCTTCCTTCACCTCTGACAAGACATCTTGTGAATGTGGGGAATGCCAGGCCTCCACCGTGGTTCGGATTCCACGTTAAACTGTAGGTCCTCCATTTCATCTCACAATCACCCTACCATTACACATTAGCGTAAGTGCGTATAACCCGAACGGGTAGTAAGACGCGGTGCTAATAATAATAATAATAATAATATTTCCCATTCCTTTGTGTCTTCATTTATTAACCAAAGCTAAATTAAACAAATCTTTGAGTTAGATCACTCTATAAAAAGATTAATCTATCCACTAAAATCTCATACTAAATAGAGGACGACATCTACCTCTATACCAGAATAGATTGGTCCAATTTCATATGTGAAACTGTCCCATCACATTCTGGTGTAGGTATGTATAGCACTGCACTTGAGGCGTACGCAGTATTACTATTCAACTGGTCCCAAGAGGTTCTCAGCTTCATGTACGAACATTTCGCAGGACAGAAACGATGGGTGGTTGTTTTGGGGGTTAAAACACACATAGAAAGTAGGCCTATTATTAAATTAGTTTTGTTATTCCTACCTATATAATAGCTAAGCTGGAAGTTTTATAAAATTAACGCCAATAACATGTATACATACGTCAAGTAAGAGGTATTGTAATCTAGAGCTATCTACTCGTATGTTGATAAATATTATAAATGCCTATAAAATAGCCCCGATAACATATTTTTCTAAAATATACTTCAAATATTCAATCGTAAGACAATAAAGGCAAACCTTTCAGGTTGTAAACGGAGTTGATTGTTGCTTCTACAAGGTATTTCACCCCTTAACATTCAAGGGAACATATTATTATACCGATACATTTATTTAACGACGTTGCCTGCTTGTCAGATTTCAAGGCTTTTTGCAAAATAGGTTTAATCTTAACTTGACGCACCTAAGCAGTCTAAGCACTATCACACATATACATCAATGTACGAAATAGAGAGAGGAAAGGAAATGAGAAGTTCACCCTGAGAGGGCTCTTGTCTATGTGTTGATAACCCTTTTCCTCTTCCTCTGACGAGTTTACACAGTCATCTTAATGTTTGCGACTTGTAATTTTATCTTTTTCTTGTTTCCTATTCTAGATAGACATATTCTTCCACGATTTTACATCCTGGCAGGAAAACTCCTACAGGACATATTAGTGGCAGACAAATATCCTATATGCGTTTAGAAAATCAACTTTACGATACAAATAAAGTAATTATGTGGTCACATGGTAAGACTACTTTTGGAATTATTTACGAATTTATAGTTTTTGTTTCAACGTTACTTCTTTAAAAATTCGCCGAGTAAAACGTAAATTCATTAACATGGGATATCCTATCTGTACCGGTCATGACGTCACAGGTAGTCAACGTCCTTCAGTGTAAGAATTCTTGAATACAGGTCATACACATTGGGGTGGGGGTAGCCAACATTTACCTTCCTCTCTACCAGACACATATGGTGGCTTCCCTTAAATCAAAAGCGTGAGTAGGCATTTTATTTACAGTGTTGAGGGTGTGTGGAGGTTGGGGATGATTCAAATAATAGACATAAAATATATCAAAAGCTTATTATTTTAACAAAATTAAAGAAATGAACACAAAAAGTTTTCATAGCTATGCGAAGAACTATTTTTTACTAAAGCATCCCGTAATCGTCAATCACTTTCTTTGGAGTGACTGAAATATATCAATAAATTTAAATTAATTTAACCTGATTGAAAAACGACACAGGAATCGAACCCGGGACCTATGAACTAGCGCGCCAATGATGTGCGGCCTAATACGCCAAGTTCCTACCACCGAGTTATCCAGGAGTCGTTCTGTGCCTACGGTCATTCTTTATTCATAGTTTTAGTGTGCCCTTTCACACCAAACGATTTCTGTCGTACGAGTTTTTGTCGTGTGTCTACTATTACATAAGGTGGTAATGACGTCTTTCACACGATCCGACTGTTTAGTCGTCCGATCAAAAGTCGTGCCTGACTCGTGTTGCAGTCGTATGTCCTCACTATAATATCCGATTGTCGTGTCCGGATGACTTGTAGTGGACTGTTGGGGGGAGGGGGGGGCGGGGTGAATAGCACCTCTCACACGATTCGACTAAACAGTCACCCGGCAGCCTTTCTGTTTGTCTTATCATCGTAATAACTCAGTGCTAGATACAGTAGCCCCGTGGCTTCTTTGGTGCTGACTGACAGCTCACAGTCAACATTTAGGTATATACTTAAATGTTGACTGTCAGAAGTGACAGCTGCTAAACACATGATTTTGCAGATCATATTATGGTTCGGCGTAGGGATACATAATTTGGTCTGGTAGCTTTTCAAAGCAGTCAGTCAGCACCAAACAAGCCATGGCGCTACTGTAGTCAAAGTAATAATGGCGAGGGACTTTGACACCGATATATTGATTCGTTACTGGAGTAATATAATAATTAATTAGGCACCATATTGACCCGAATATAGTACGGCCTCACACATAATACGACGTTAAAATGTAGAATGTTTTCTACATGAAAAATTAAAGTTCTCGAATAGACCTCGAGCTGAAAACTTTTGATCAATTTTTAATGGGTCCTCTGAATATTTTTGTTAATTTCGCAGGAACTTCTAAACTTTACTTCATTTTCCCTCCAAAGTACTTTATTAGTGTTGGAAAGCCTGCCCGTTATTTGTTTGTTGCACGTTTATTTCAAATTAATATCTCAGTGTACATGCCTGCGTTGTTGCCGAAGACACTAGTAAAAAACATTTGACTAATGATAAGATTTAGATCCATCCTCGATGAAGGCATGTTTTTGGATGATATTATTCGTAGGCAAATAGTGTCGTTTTTATCCGACTAAATTCGACTAGTAGTCGCCCGATCGCACTCGCACGACAAAAACTATTACGACAGAAACCGTATCATGTGAAAGTCCTCTCTGAGATGGACGTGTGGGAATCGTCAGGTACATATGAGCGATTAATTAATATTGCAAGCTATCAGACACTACAGTAATCTTCGACTCGGGAGAGCTGTTACGCTGCCAATTATACAATATTGTAATTACAACTAAAGTATTTCCCTGTTAAGACAGAATGACGATTTGTGCAAAGTGTATATCCGTAAAGCCATCCTAAAATGGTCAAAAACGGCCCTTTCAATGAAGTTTTAATCCAAATATTATTTAATATTGCAACAATGTTCAGTATTATGAACATCTATTAACTTTCTATCTCTATTAATGTTTAATCAGAAATGATCCACGTGTAATAGTGTTCGTGTAAGCTTACGATTTCTAGCTGACTGTATCACATAGTTTATTGGCATGGGACGCACGCTTTTGATTTAAATGCGTGTAGAGATGACATCTGGACATGGGAATCGAACCGAAGACCTTAAGCTTGGCGCACATTGGTGATGTTACCACAAGTTTTAAGGAGCTCTACGAGTGTTGGAAATATCATAAATAGCCATACGATGTTCTTGACAGTGGCGTGTATAGGTGGGATTTTAGTGGGGGGGAGGGGGAAGGGGAGGGTTGTTGAGGTTCCCCACCCCAACCTCATTATGGGGTTACCCTAAGGACAAAGATTTTATGTTTCCAAAAGATATCCTATAAAACCAAGGCTGCTAACTGTAATAATTGTGCTATTAATTTAATAATCTTTTCTCTCATTTGTCGAAGATTGGACATGACAGAATTAGGCGTGATATTTACAACGATATCGCACCACACACTAGACCTTGACTTTGTATCTTTATTATGTATAATACTAAAATAGATTTAATGACTAAACCCTGCCGAAATCTGAGCCCTGACTTCCGTGGCATTGACATTCAAGCTACGTGCACACCTCTGTGGGTTTTTAAAGCTATTTAGTACTTTTTCAAAATAAATTGTACGGTGCATCGCACATAGGCTACTTTCACTCTCCTTTATCTAAATATGGAGACATTTACTCGTAAGTTTTGTGAAACAAAATAATAAAACATTGTTGCAGAAACATGATGGGAAAAAAAAGAGCATCACATTCCACCCAAGAAGACAAATTAAATAATATAAACTTTAACAGAAAAACATAAACAGATTGAGGAAAAAGTAACATTTTTGTTTACCAAAGAGCATAACAATAATCTCCCAAATTCTGAGACCTAAAATTAAAAATATTACTTGCCAAGGGCTCGAAAACTATTGATTATATATATTTATATATCAGGTAGGGGCCTAAAGGTTTTTTATTTTAATAGTAGGACCTACTACAACTTTACAATAAGGTATTTTGTATTTCAAATAGTTGCGGAAATAAGATCAAAATTAGAAATTTCCTCTATTTCATAGTATTCTCAAAATAATTTTAATTGGAAAATGAGAGATGCCATTTTGTTTGTGATATTAAACAATGCCTAGATACGAATTTTAATTAAAATCATTTAAGCGGATTTAGATAAAATTGATTTAGTCTCTTTTTTGCCCTTTCTTAAACTATCATTAATTATAGGGCTATATATCTAGCTACAAACCCCCTCGTGGAATTCTTATGAAAACCATAGTCCATAGATATTGAGGTCAACCCGATCGGTAATAATAGTTTAGGTTCTAGACCAAGATACAGACAGACCGACAGCATCGCAAATACCACGTTTTCAGATTCAGTAGGTTATGAAACGTCAATATCAATCAAAATCGTGGGTTCAATAATTTTTTTGACGTTCACATTACTTTATCTACATGAGGGTTCGCGAGAAAGTAATCATATGTGTGGCTTTAGGCATCCGTCCCTACTTTTTAATCCAGCATACGCCATTGGTTTCTGCTAAGAAAACGAATGTGTTTTACATTTCCTGCCATCTAACAACTAAAATTGTAACAAGGCAGCTTCGACAAAGAGGTTTCAGTGGTAGCTGCTGCTTTCTACCGACTAAAATTACAACAACCAAACATAGGCGTGGCAAAGATTGCTGCCACCTACCGACTAAAATTGTAACTAAACAGCCTCCGCCATTTATAGTATAATAATAATAATAATAATAATACTATTCACTCTTTTAAATGTCTTTAACTGTTTTAATAATTATTATACAAAGTATATTGTTTCTGTAAAGCCTTCAATTTGGAAGCAGTATCTTGCTCTTCCTTGCTAATAATTACGTGCATTGATCTCAATAATATAACTGGATGGGACACCTGCGGCTAAAATTTTCGAGCTGTCGTCTGCACACCATTGTGTAAGAGAGAAAAAACTTTGGGGTATTTCTTTCTCACCTCCACACATGCAAAGCAATATGCCATTTCGACATTATTAGCTAATTTTTATATAATTATGAGATATAACAATGTATGATTAGTTAAACGAAATAAATATGTTAATGTTTGTAGGGCATAACTAAGTTCAACACTTATTACTGGTTCCTTCAAATAAGTTGATTTAGGCTAAAATATTTTTATTCCCTACAAGCCTATAATCTAAACGATTGTTTGAAAGTAATAAGACTTCTACACAAAGTTTGTCATTCTAACAAAAGTAATGAGATTTTTAGTGACCTTAATTCATTATAGCTAAGGAACATTAAATATAATATGGTTTCTGAAAGCAATATGGTATACAATCTAGCAGCCAATATCGTAATACAGTTATACTTCCTGCAAGCCTATACGGTAACATAAATGATAATTTGAATGTAAAACTATCACAAAGTTTGTCATTAAAACGATTGTAATTATGTTTTAGGTTTTTTTTCATTCTAGTTATCGAACTTTAAATATAATATTGTTTCTGAAACCTTTATATAAGTTAATAACCAAATTTAAATTATAATGTTATAGTCTTGGTAGAATGTAAACAACATGGAAGATAGTTACATATTTTAATATATTAAATATTTTATTCTTATTTGTACAATTACCTTTAAAACTGAATTGTATATCCTTTAGTGTAAATTTGTCTTCAGTCAAGTGGGGTATAATACTTCACTATTTTCAAACACTAATACTTTTATTCACCAGAAACACATTTTTGCACAAGACTATTGAAAGTCCTCTCACTATCAATCAGACGACAAACTTTGGCGTCACAATTTAGTCCGTTGCAAGGTCTGTGTTTATGTACTTCCAGTGTAGTATAGTATTTTCCCCAGATTTTTTCACAATTTTTTTAATATTTCTTTTAGCACCGCGCCTTACTACCCGTTCGTTCCGGTCATACGCTTTATTTCTTTTCATATAGGCCTACATGGTTTTAGAGAAAAGGAAAGTTATATTTATAATATTAAGTGTACTCATATTTTCGTGGAGGGAGATTGGAAAGCCATTTTGGAAGAACTATCAGTACCCCCGACCTAGGTTCGAACCTCTATATCCCCTTCATCGCCAGTTTATTACCTATACATTTGACCACACTACCACCAAAGAGGGTATTTTTTCACATTAAAATATAATATAGGAATGATGCATAAGTATCTTATAATATAATACACTAATTTAGTGTATTATATGATAAGATACTTTTGCAATATTCGCATATAATATATAGGTAGTATATGTATTATAGGTACATAAGTCTTTATTTCACTAAGATACTAAATCACAAAATATGTATTACCATCACTATAGGCCCTAATCACAAGAAAATGGTGATTCCAGTGATACTATGATTATATTTATTTGAAATAATTTTTATAACTTTTAGACAACTCAATAAAACCTATTATAAACGTAAAAAAATACTAGATTAACACATCATTTGATCCATGATTTGCTACAATTAAATATGATGTCTTATACTGTAAAAGTATTTTTTAAAATTTATATTATAATTTATTAACAAATGGAGGTAGCAAGGTTAATGGAAAGTTAGGTTAAGCTAGGTTGGAAAATAACAAAGTTATATTATTTTATAAATTATTTAACCTTAAAAAAATATAAATTTTTACCTTGTTTTAATATTTGACTTACAGGGGATGAGTTTCTGGATCTGCTCATTTATTATGTTTTAAGCCTAGTTTTAATGCAGCTTTGTTTGAATTTGCTGGATGTAAAATTTTTAGTGGATGTGCACGAATCTTTTTATTTAGATAAGAAAAAATGTAACCATTTTCAAGAAATTTGTCTGTTGTGAAAAAGAGCTAAGTGTGGTCGGTGCAGAAGATTATTTTTTTTGCACCTCATCTTATCACTTGTTCGGGTCATTTGCTTATGTACTAATTACGCTAATAGTTTTAGGGCTTAGAAAGGTTGTATTTAGAGGAAATGTACCTGGATATACATGGAGAGTGATTGAAAAACCACCCTCTGTACTCCCGACAGATTCTAACTTTGATCTCCTTGTCATTGGCAGTCTAAACTACTGTGAGTGGGAGTATAGTATCTTAGACCATGCGACCACCGAAGCGGGTCAGAAGAGTATTGCACATTAATTGGAACTACAATATATGTAAAGCATTGGTTGTGCAATTTTACAATATTTTCCAACGATATTTGTTCTTACATCACTTTTGTGGGTTTGGTATTGAATTATTAATTATAACACAGTTATTTATCAATCTTGAATTTAGTATCATTGGATTCCCCGCATTTTTGTGAATGTGATGTTAGTATAAATTTTATGATTTTAATGCATTTTAGAAGAGGAAAAAAAATCGCCTAAAAGTTACGATTCTTAGGTATCATCCCCAATAATTTGTGCTATTGGGTGTCCTTATTTATAATCCAGTATGTAAACAGGAAAACACAAACCCTTAGTAGGCCTATTTTGATTTCTCATGGAATCTTCTTTAGAAATGGATAGAACAAATTAAATTGCACAGTAGAGATTTTTAGTTGCCTCATCTCTTCTATGTATGTCTGAAAAAAGTTTTATTGGATATAAAAATACAGACACCTACATGTAGTCCTAGACGATTTTACACTTTAGGTATTTTTCTTTAAAGAACTGTATGTAAATTTCCCTTCTAATACTTCATCCACTGATGATCAGGCATTTTCAGAAGTAATTTCAATGTAATATGATTTAAAAATTTCTTTAAAAAACTCCCTTCATTCTATTTGAAAATCAAGTTGCCAGGAGTTCTCCTATTAATTAGTTTTAACACTGAAGACAAGGGGTCCAAGAAGCAAGGGGAAGGTCATATATAAGCAGATTATGCATATAGTAATACAAATAAAATCTCAGCCTATAACAGCACTTGCTCTGGCTCTCCCCGTCAGTTCGTTTAACAAATAACAACTGTGTCATTTTAATGTCAATTTTATAATAGTGAAAGTGTAATCAACTAAATAAATTGTGTACAAACATTAATTTTTACTGATTTCAACAGAATTACATATAATCAGATCATAATATAGCCGTGTGATGGCAAGTACGCAGTAAGGCATGCACTCGTCATCATCATAAAAACCGGTATCAGCATTATATATATATCATCTTTACTTGCATCGAAGGTTGCTTGCGTGGTCTAACATAAGTTTTTATAAATCTTATCAATTTTTACAAATCTTTTTCCATGAATAATAAAACATTTTAAAATGTAGGCCCTAAATATTTTTTTAAATTCGTATTAACATAGTCTACTAGAAATAATTATAAAATTATAAAATATATTGCACAGCCCACATACAATAAAAGACGGTTTGAATCACATTGTTATTTACTGATTTAATGATTATTATATTATTTCCTTATTTGGAGTAAAACAACATTTTCCAGTTTTTCTTTTTTAATCTACCAGATTCCCGTTTTTTCCTCGATGGTCGACACCCTACAAACCTATTCCTACTCCATTAGAAAAATTAATGTGTGTGTTTAATCTAAACAAAATATTATAGTTGATTTGTTTTATTTTCTTAGCTAAAATTGAAATTGAAATGAATGATGAAAAATGAAACATGAATCATATGTGTATCATGAATTGAGTAGAGGTATAATCCGAATCAAAGATGATTTGAATATGATTAGTGAAATTTGTGTGTTTTTAAAAAGGTTTCATGAGGAATACATATATCACAATACCCCTTACCCACCATGAACCCTAGGTGTGGACATGTTTATAGCTCTTAAAATAATACAAAATAAAGAACAAAATGAGATTAAACATTTAATATTTACTTTCTATCAAAATTTTAGGCATACGGTACATTAGCACAGGTGTTAAATAATTACACTTTACAAATTCATAACCAATATATAAATCGGGATTAAGATATTTACATGTTTTGTATGGTATGCAAATGAAGTATAAAACACATGTACATTCAGTTTAGTAATTTTACATTTAATATATCAAAGAAACATCAACTGTATTTTTATGTAATTCTGTGTTTGTGAAAGTCAACGTTACTTAAGAGCTATATAAAAATCAAACTAAAATAAATAAAGCTGCAATATTTACTACAAGATTATTTGAAAACTTTTCAATATAAAAATTAAAAGCAAACTTTTCAATATAAAAATTAAAAGCAAACTTTTATTTAAAAAAATGTCATTTAAGCTCTTTTTTAAAAAATGTTTTGACTTTGAAATGTCCGCACACTAAAGGCGAGGGCAGACAGAGAGCTTTATTAAGATCTGAACAACAGTGATCCTGTAAAAGCCATTATTAGTCAGATAAGTGTAGGAATAATTCCATTCTTTTCTATGGAAGGACTAATAGAAGACTGCATCCCTGCTTGTGGCAGACAAGTTGCGGTAATTACAAAGATATAGCCCTCAAATAAATGGAACTCTACAATGTCTTCCCTTTGAGTGTTAATTTCATGCATCCATTTCCTTTTTGGATTCTTTAGAGCCATTTGTTAACAATAGTAAAGCTTTGTGTCAGTTTTATTGGCCATCCTGCAAAAAAGTGTCGCGGGGAAAAATAGCATATTTATAGTAGGTGGCGTGCGCATGTTCATATTTTATCTAAAAATCCAGATGTAGCATTTTTTAAATTCTTGTATTTATACATCACCTACAAATTATATCCATACAAATTCTCCACATTTGCATTTTGAAAATAACTGAAATAATCACATTCCATTTGGAAAATGTCCAGTTTGGATATTTAGTCATAGGTTTTATTACTTGGATTGTCTAAAGCAGAAGTTCCCAACCTTTTTGTACCTTAGAACACATTCAAAACTAACGGTAGTGCGTCAGGCACCAATCACTTTTCAATTAAATTTATAGCTGAATATAATTCATAATGCAAATAACACATACCAAAAAAATACATATTATTAAAAAAATTGTGAGTTTAAAATTTAAAAAAATATTTTTTAAATTTGCATATAAAATAACGGCAATGGTACACACGCAAAATTAGTCCAAAACCAGTTTAAACGATTGAAACAATTTCCACCAAACCAAAAGTCAATGTCAATAAATAAAAATAAAAATAAATTAATAATAATATTTAGCGACCGAGATTCGAACCTCGATCTCCCCGTCCTCAGCAGTCTGGCTCAACACGACAAGCGCGTTAGCCAACTACGCCACCGAGGCGGGTAAAAATAAATTATTTACGATTTTAACAAGACCAAAATAAATACACAAGGAAATATTTAACTACTCACCACCATTTAGGTGCTTATGTACATTTTTAAAATATATGTTTATTCCGAGTTTATTCAGGCAACAACGCTGGGTAGACCCATGTCAAGATATTTACAAAGTAAATAGAAGTATTAGCATGGTATTAGTGAGTATAATGATAGTTCTGAGTAATAAAGTACGCTTTGAAAATGAGCTTTAGTTTTAAAATTCCATTATATTTCCAGTATTTATATTTTTTTAAGAAAACCATTATATATGAAAGGTACTCGGAGACAAACAATCCCTATTTCAAAATCATAAAATGATAGAAAGTTAGGGTAGGCCTAGGTCGTTTATAGTTAAACATTTTTACATCAAAAATCAAGCGTATTGACGCCTATATTCTAGTATATAGAACTCATAAGGAATATTCATGGATTCAAGATTCAAATCTTAGTAATTTTTTAAAAATAGGTACTAGGTTTGAGTTATTTTTTAAGGGTAAAACCTAACCACCAAACCCCAAATCATTAATTTTCCATTTAATGTAAACAAAATCAAAAATGAAGGAAAAAATCCTAGTTATTTGGAAAGTTAAACACTTATGCTTACAATATTTTCTAAAATTCAAATTTTAATTAGGGATTTGATGGCAAAATGAGGTTTCAGATTTGAAAAAAGTGGATCAGACCCATCTTTAATGTACATGTATGTATATATATATATATATATATAGACAGACAGACAGACAGACAGATACATACATATATACACACACTACATTTTTTGAATGACCTATACCACCGTCAACCTCGGTGGTCTTGGGGTAAAGTGCTTGCCTCAGGACCCGATATTTGTGTGTTCAAACCCAACCGAGGCCGAAGGCTTTTTCTTGAGCGAGAAAAAATCATAGCTCAACATCCTTAGGAGGGGAAGTAAAACCGTCAGTTCCATGGGGCATGTAAAAGAGCCCTGGGAGGTATGTGAAAATACCTTTCCTGGCAAAATTGGCAGGTCATTTCACCTCACTCATAGAACTTAAGATGTACAAGTAATCAGCCTTGGTGGCGCAACTTCAAAGAATGATTACAGCCAGGGAGTTTACGCTACCACAAAAACTAACTATTCTCCCCACAACTCCTTGACAGTTGATACTTTCCAGAAGTTATATTTTTTATAATGAATTTGTTTATTAAATATATAGTAATAAAGATACAGAATCTTCAATGAAAAATAACCAATAACTATTATATTGATACAAATAACTCGGAAATAAAGATAATTGTAGTTACCTAACATTATTAAAAATTAAGATGATAAGACCCCAAAACAAAATTATTTACAGTACAGACAAAAGTTAAAATTCATTCAACCACAAAACTTTTTCAATTTTTGCATTTCATGTTGTAAGACTTCTGCTTCTTCCTTTGCTTTCTGCATAACTGTTCTTCTTTTCAATTATAATTTTCTTATTTCTTCAGATGCTTTTTTTTCTTATTCCTGATGCATTCCTCACAGTATGAATAATTTTCCCTGAAATTGTCATATTAAAAGTCCCCCAGCTGCAGTGACTCCATCATAAGTTGCACGTTGAACAATAAGGCTGTCCTCATGTAGTTTTGCAACCATTCTTTATTCATAGAAAAACTTCGCTCAATGACTGCATTGCTAAGGAAGAAAACAATTTTTTTTAGTGAAATATTGTAGTTCCTGGGATGCATTTACTCTAGAAAAAATATTCATGAAGAACTTAACAAGCTGGAAGTGAATTGTTTAAGGTAGTCAATAACATCTTGCTTTGATACAAAGTCCAAGTAGTCTATTTTTACAAGATTAGCTTGCATGCTAAATAGTTATTTCTTGTCTAGTAGGACTTCTAATGCAGAAGTTATCCTATAGGTCCTAACAGATGGATTGAGCATGACTGCGGGAGAGAGACAACTAGCACCCTTGAAAATTTTGTAGGAGAGAGGACACTTATGTAAAAGTTTGTTGCAGAGCTCAACTAGGAATTTTTGACAATCTCTTATGAACTGAAGTATCTTGATGTCTTTTAATTTCTTTCAAAGCTGCTGATGCTGCGAACCCAATACCTACAGTAGGAAGTGATTTCATGTGGGATTGTTTTTTTTAAATCAACGGCCAACAATTTTTTTGAAGTATTTGCAGAATTCATTACATCACATTTTACAATTCTGTTCATCGAGTGCTCAGATATTCGGTGAGAAATTGCTTCAGCTCAAGTGAAACTGACAGCATGAATCCCAACTTTGATGTCAGTAGTTCATCCTTCACAAAATTGCTTATTGTTTGAAAATTATCAGATTTTGGAGGATGCTCGTTAGAATAAAAAATACTGTTTTAAAAACGACAGCATTGACATCGCTCTCTCTAATACCCTTGAGTTTTCTACCCATCTAATATAGCAAAAATTCATCAGGAAAAGAGATGATCCTGTTAGTCTTTGATAGTCTGCACGTCTTGTTGGAAAATCTTTAAATAAATAATATAGTGAGCACAAAAACTGGTTAATAGTCCAACTAGAGTTAGCATGTGCTGTTTTGTAAGCACCATGGAAATGTGTAAAGAACAAGTTCCAAATTCCAATAACTTAGGATCTTGTGGAGAATCTTCCTTCAAGAACTTTTGAGATTTATATTGGTCCATCCACAGAAACTTGAAGCATTTATTAAGATCCAAGCTCTCATCTTTTAGTGCATATATAAAGTTCATTAATATATCTTGAGCTGTTTTATGACCTAAAAAGCAAGAAGTTAAATAACTTGTATGAATTTCATTTTCACTCCAGAAGCGAGCAACAACATCTATATAGGTCTTCTGAGCCACAGTATTTATGCTCTCATCAAATGAAATACAATAAAATGAGCATTGCTTAACCATATTCACAAGCTCGCTTTTGAAAAAAGGACCTAGTCCATACACAATGACATACCCAAGTTTATCTTTATGCATTTGAAATTTCTGGGCAATATCACTATCGGAAAACATTACTTTAAAAAGATCGCTAAAACAGAAAACTTCTAGCAGAAGAATGTGTCATTACTTGATTAATAGCCCACAATATTTCAGCACGAGCATCTTTGCCGAGGAAGCTCTGAATAGAAGAATTAGGTTTAGTTTCAGGTTTCAAAACTACTTCATGGTCATTAGCACTAAAATGTATATCTTCATGTAGACCTACAGATGACACTACATTTTTGGTTGTAGGGACCAAGTCCATTTTTTTTTTTTGCTCCCAATAGCAGCTTTCACTCTGTCAACATGCTTCTTTCCCTTGACATGAGATTGGATTGAAGATATTCTCTTGTTACTTATTTCAAAGTTTGTTTTACACAAAGAACAATGGCCTTTACTTTTATCACAATCCACAATTTGTAACTACAATCAATCTTTAAACACTGTACTGGCCAACCAATCATCTTTAAAAGAGGTTTTTCCTCCTTGTTTACTCATTTCTTAAGCACATAGGTCACAAGATAAACAAGTGGGATCTGCCAGATACTCACTCACACCAGGCCAAGCTAAGGAAGGATATTTTTTCTTTTGGGCGGTTAGAGAGGGGGGGTGGAGCAAGAGGGGGGGGTAATGAGAGGGGGGGGCGGGCGGATGAAGTGAAGAACACAACAAATACTGTACTGAGCCATTGGAATGTCAAGATCAGGCAGGTACACCAATAGTTTGAACGTGAGCGGTTATTAGTATTAACTCATCACTCATAATGGTCACTGCTGGAAAAAAAGTTTGGCCTGGTAAGGTTGGCTACTAGTGTAGTCAAAACAGTTATTTGTTTGTTTCTTTCTTTCGCTAGTATATAAGGGGGAGGGGGGAGGGAGGGCTTAGTGTAGAGATTGAGAATAGAAAGGTCAGCAAGTGAGGCAAACATCCTCACTGCAAGGTCATTTACAAGGTCAACTAATTGTGTGGCAAAAAAGATAGACCAGAGGGGGAGTAATTGAGGGGTGGTCCAAATAGAACTATTAGTAGTCCAAATAATATCAGGTGTCTCAAAATGCTTAATTCAACATTTCACTCAATGTAAAAAAAGACTGAATATTTTTCCAGTATCTGATTTAAAATTATAGTATATTTCCAGTATTAGTAGACACCCTTAGAAATTATTAAGAGTATTAATGGAAAGTTTAATCTACCAAAGTGGCTCCTCATTCTAAGAACTTCCGTGTTTCTCAGAAAATTGTTTTTGAGATGTCAAGCTTCCTGGAGATTTTAAATTGTCAGAAAATACATTTCTGTAATAGCTTCACACATAAAACTATAATTTCACTTTGTATTTATTTCCATGGCAATGGATCCTTTCGCTGCCCTGGGGGGTTTCATTTAGATGCACACACACATATTTACAAACTTAGTTAAGTCAACTTCTACGGAGTGATTAGGACTAAGCACTTAAGGATTAAGACTTTGTATACGTGCAATCTATTGGTGTGGAGTGAATCTCCTACAGACCACTACACACCTTATATGGAGTCTGTAGACGAGGCTTTACTCCTCAGCTCAGTCAGTGGTGTGTCTGCCTACTGAGCAGGGAGTTAAGAGGTTCATTTCTTGTGATGGCCAAAATTGTATCATTGCTTATTGGTGAAATTGGGACTTTCCCTTTCAGAAGAATGAAATAATGGCTGGGGATTGGGCGTTTCATGTTGCAGAATTAAGTTAGTTTGTAGGTTGTGTACTGATATAATAGGTTGGTTTGGAAATTAAAAGTTAAAGACTCCAAATAAATAACAAAGTAGGCCTACTGCCTGTATGCCTATCAAAAATTCCAGCTGTACATAAACAAAATGGTAATGATCTCAAGGAACATAACGAAGAAAAGCTGATTTTTTTGTTTAGCCCATCGATGTGCCTGAGAAGACATGCATTTTACAATGTCTACATTTGTTTATTTAAAACTATAATAGTGTTGAAATAAATTATTAACTATTCTCAATGAAAAATGCCTCTAGTGAATATTTTTTAAATCCTTTTATCTCTTTAATAAAAACCTCATTTCACTTTTTGAACTATGTTTTTCCTATGGACACACACACACACACACACACACACTATGTGATTAGTACCTGAACAGCACTGGACTGCAATTGGGCAGGATTTTTCTAGATTTCAGATATTCATAAGAAGTTGTATGGATATAGATTCTAAATTACTGTCCCGTATGTTTATAATCTTCTTTTGTACCTTTTATCTTGAAATAATTTAAAGAAAAGTTCAAATATTTGCATTGTAGTCTTCTGACCCATATTGTGTGTTGCCCTAAAAACAATATTTTAGTACTGTGACACTAAAATTTGGGTTCTTGAAAGAGGGGAAATTCATGGCACATAATTGAAAATGAGTAGGCCTAAATGTTTGGTAAAAAGTAAGACTTATTGTGCATATTAGTGCTTAGAAATCATGTCACCTACGCAAGATATCAACAAAGCCATGTAGTCATATTCATGACAAGTGATTTAATATGTTATCAGCCGGTTATTAATGACATGTTATACTTTCATTTTGTGTTGGCCATGTTTCATTAAGTTGAATATTATTCATGCAACAACGTCTAATCTCTGTTTAAGTGTTTGATAGTCATAAAATTGTAAAATTTTACTTAAATATTTAGTAATGGTTATATTACTGCAGCTGTCAAATTTTTAAGACATGCTTTGATGAGAAAAAATAACTCGAAAACATTTAAGAGTCAAGATTATTTAAAATATTTTAGCAAAAACATTTCAATAATTTATAAGTCCCTCCATGTATATTTTTAAAATATTTCTTTAGCTTAGGTTTTATACAACAAAAACAAATGGTAGCATTAAACAATATTTATTCTATAGTAAAAATTAAAATTCACTAATGAGTTAATATCTCACTAAGAATACACACAAGAAAATAGAATGGTCCAAATTACTTTAATCCTTAAATTTTAATATGCAGAAATATTAACATAATTTACAAATCATGTTATAGTTAAATAGCTAAGCGTTTAAAAATAAGTTAAAAGGTAAACAAAAAAATTTCCTATTTATTTAATAAATAGCATTATTTTCAAATTGTTAATAAAAATAAATGTTAATGCATTTTACTCTACCCATTCATCTATAAGGTATTAAAAAATATTAATATTTTCTAGAGATCAAAGTCAAGTGCACCATTAAAATGAGTGATTAAATAAAATAATTACTATTTTTGAACAAAAAAAAAACAACTCAAACTTAGCGAATTATAACAAACCAGCTCATATTTCCACCTCAATTATTTAAAATGTGTACATCAAACAAAATTAAACGCAGATATCAAAGATTAACACGAAATAAAAAACACTACCGGTAAAACTGGAGATCTACTGTGAACTTTAATCAATGTGCATTACCTTATTTTCATGTTTAGTTTAAATGTGTATAAAACCATTATAAATTATTGATAAAAATCTCTCATTCAGAGTCATGTTGTTTAGACATATAATATTGTATTACATTGATTTAACAGCCATTTATGGAAGATAACATTAACTATAAAAAAAAAATTCACACATTAATAGGCATGTTTGGGTTGATTGCACTTACTGCTCCAATCCAGGTCTTAGCTAATTCTCGTCTCACTAGGAAACTGTCAAGTGTTCACGCAGAGTTCAAGTCTTTTGAGAAAGTAAAGCTAACTTAAATAAGTTATATCAACATTTTAAAATGTCGGCACAGACTCTGAACCCAAATATTCCGATCAGTTCTAACAGCAGAGTAATGCAAACTACACAAACAAACCAAATATTAATCTTATAAAGTGATTTACGAATATATCAGCAACCACAACATTCCTTCAACAAGATTGTGATCATGTGTGTATTGTAAGTAATATATTTAGCATATATTGTTATCAAAAGATATCAATAAAAAAAATAGATAGATATTGAGTGTAGGAATACCAGATGGCAGAGCTTTTCTAACATTAACATGTAAATTGTTAGTTTATCGAAAAGAAAAAAGTATATAATTGGCATGAAAATACTTATTATTATATTAATATACTTTACAACAATATATAAAGCACAGAAAAATAGAAAACAATAAGATTGTAAAGAGAAGAAAGAATGACTGCCATTATTAAGAAGTGAACATTGCAAAACATTAACACAGTTCTATCAATATACTGTAAGTACAATTCAAGAGTGATCCAGATCTACAGAGAACTGAAGGGACTATATTATTCTAAACAGTTAAAAAGAACAATATAACAATTAATTAAGTATTTACAACATGAGTGACTCGTTTAATGACCATACATCAAATTTAAATTAGTAAACTTCCCTTTAATTGGTGTTTAAAAAAGATGGTTGGTCTGCTGTTATAGCAAAAAATGTAAAAACCAACGTTGGCACGATTATAATTTCTTATAAAAACTTTTCGTTGGTGATGCATATAAAAATTAAATGAATGTGAACAGAGGACACAAAATCCATTTATATAATATGCATTAAATAACTTTAAAAAAGATTTTTTTAAATTTTAATAGCTACAATTGTTTAATATTATTTCAACAGTTTTAGCACATTTTTCAATTTTCAGAATATAGTTTTAGCACAGACAAAAAATAAACTATGAATGTTTTCGTTCCCATCATCAAACAAAACTATTGTCATTCATATTATCAGTGGAGCCTTGCAGTGGAGAGTTGAGTTGTTTCACTCCGTTTAGGTGGCGGAGGTGGGGGCCTTTTTTTGGACGCTATGGCTATCGCCACATTGGCACTCTGTTTGTTTAGACCGACACTATAATATTCCACTCCCTGAATCCTGTTCATGGGACTTGACATGTATGTAACTTCAGGCACAGTAGGATTCTGGGGGTCTGAGGTCCGACTGCCCCCACTCACTAAGTACACATTCTCATACAAGTTATCACGATGTCCGTAATGCTCTTGCACCCAGTTACTCACGTTGGTTTCACGATAGTCAGCGATCGGAGGAGGAGGATCTCGGAAACCCAAAACTTCGTGAGGTGTCGTGGAAGTGTCTAGCTTACATTTCTGTGCCACTTGCCATTTTTTTCGCATCACCCTCTGAAGATCTTTCAAGAAATCCTTCGGTGGAGGCGTTAGTGTGGAATCGGCGTCTGAAAGCCTCTTAGGGCTTGTCTCTGTTGTGCTGAGTCTTGTACTCTCACTTCTTTTTGGCGGAAGAGGTTTCTTGTTTAGAGACCTGCTGAAATACGTCGGTGAGGAGGGAGGCATCGGTGATCCGATTTCTTCCGGTGTAAAATTAAATGAGATCTTTTTAGGAGCCGTTCTTGACCGCTGCTTTGTCATAAGAATGGGACTCTTTGGCGAGTTAGCAGAATGAGGGGGGGAAGGAGTCGCAGGGCTGTTTGGACTCTTTGGACTAGATCCAACACATGTATCAACTGTAGACACAGATGCCTTACGCGCCAGCATAGGTGAACCAGCCTTCAGTTCAGCTAAATATGGCGGGACCGCATAATGTGTAGATGCTGTGGAGCCACTGTCATTGCTCTGCTGGCGTGACAAGGACCCCTGTTTGTTGGTGCCTGACATGGGTTTAGGAGGCACTCTGGGAGAGGAAGCGGCTCTAGGGCTGGGTGGGGGAGAAAAACAGGGTGGTCGAGTTCTGGTTGGGGTGGTAGATGGTGACAGGGTATTAGTAGGAGTGGAAGAGTTGGAAGAATGTGGTGTTGGCACGAGATGGGGTGGTCTTCTGATACTGCCCACATCTATACAGGGGCTTGGAGGAGGGGGTAGGGAAACTAACGACAAAGAACTGCCTCCAAGGTCTGTGTACACAGGTAGTTCTGAAGGGAGAGGAGGAGGTGGAAGTGAATCCAAACTTAAGGTGCTTTGAAACATTTCCTGAGGAGGTGGTGGAAATATTTCTATATCACATGGCCCCTCCTCATGCGAAGGCAGCTGAACAGTCTCTTCCAAATTGTTCTCTGTAACATCAGTCTTGACAAATTGTCTGGTCGGAGACATGAGATCTTCTGTTCTTTCTCGTATGGGGGTGGAAGCATTGGAAGAAGAGGCGGATATAGTTCGAGCAGAATCTAATGACCCCCTATGGTGCTTGTGATGCCTCTTAAGGGTACCAGAATTACTGCCAGACTCATCCACAGCACACGATCGTCGACGACTTTGCCTCGTGACGCCGTTCCTGGTGAGTGTTCCTCCACCACTGGAGCCTGAGCCAGGACTGTGGCACCTATCGGTTGCGTCCCCTTCTCCCACAGTTTCACCCACCTCCTTTAACTGGCGGGTGATGGACGTCAGCGGAAGCTTGGGGTTCATTGAAGGCTTGCGCTTTATTGTACCAGATGGGAAGTCACACTCAAAACCCACTTCGCAAGAGGACGGAGCTCCATCACTCAGACACCCGCTTGAGCTAGAACTGGAGGCACGGCTACGAGAAGAGTCCTGGCGTCGCAGACGGTTGGTAGGACCTAAAACACAATAATAAAATCAGTTGCACACAATAAAACACCATTTTATATTGTTTTATTTTCAAATCTTACTATACATTAATGTTTGCATGTTTGAAAAATATTAAAATTAGTCTTAATAAACGAATAAGTTACAAAGGTGAAAAGGGGTTTAAAAAGACTATATTATTAAATACCAAACAAAAGAAATAAGGTGAAAGGTTTCACATTTGCATGGATATTTTTTGTTCAAAAATGCAAATTCGAAACTATAGTCAAGAGTTTTGGTCTAAGAAGGGGTCTGATGTGCCCAAAAAATTGTTGTTATTAGGCCGGGAGTTCAGGCGGTAATGATCGATTTTCTTTAATAGGCAGCCATGCTTTTGTCCAGTGGCAGCAATGTTAAGTGTGAACTGTGTTCGCCTTTTCACTGTAAGCGTCATATTGTGTTTGTTTTCTTTTATATGTTTTCTATCAACCTTTCCTGTACCTTCTTTCAAATATGAATTAAAACTACCTCAAAAACGTGAAAATAGGTTTTCCTTAAAATATATATATTGTTAATTAAAGATAAACGTTTTTAAATCTACAAGAGAGGGTGGAAAATTCACGAGGTGGAAACCAAAGACAACAGAAAGATGACCTGCTAAGTACCTGGCAGTCCATCAGTGTTGTAGTGTTGCGTGTAGGTGGGGGTGGAGGTCTGCTCCCCCTCGTCAGAGCAAGGGGTGGTAGGTTGGCTGGGGGTAGCTATAGAGCTCACCGAGCAACTGCGAGCGTGAGCCAGAAGATCCAAGTCCTCTTGGGCCAGGTCATCCACAAGGGTGCGGTAGTTGTCCATCATCTGACGACCATACTGTGGACAACAATATATGTTTATAAACTCTGTATAAGAAACAAGATAAAGGAAAGATTAATAGGAAAAACTTGACCAAAGCAGTGATGATGAAACTGTAGAGAATCCTCCTCTGCTCCTCCCTTGGAGTAAATTCAGCCCCTTCTATATTTTATTTCACTTCCTCTTAATAATCTCGAACCTGAATATGAACATTCCTGAGCTCCACCTCTTAAGGCCATACGTCCAGAAAT